>JAVJIF010015167.1:0-112364 GCA_038442645.1 Agave tequilana
CTCCGAGTACAAAAACAAGATATTTAAACAACTTTTAAAGTATAGAGTGTATGGATATAATCCACTACACATACATGATGAAATATATATGTTTTTGACATTAATCTCTAAATTTGGTTTTGGTTGAATACATGTAAACTTTGAATACCAAAAACCAAATCGGTATTTTTCCAAAGAAAACTCTTTTGTATTTTTTCAAAATAAAAATTCTTTTATGAAAAACTTATCTAAATCAGAGTGTGTGTGTATATGGTATACTTGAGCAATCCACCAACTATTCTATCCTTTACATTTTATCTAAAACAAAATCTTATAAAAAACAAACCTAGACACAAGTCTTGATCTTGAAGTCTTCACTTGAAGTCTTCACATCTTCTTGACTTGGTCCAAACACGATCCATAGAGCTAGACTCCTCTTGAGTACTTGATGTGGTCTTGATGCATAAGCTCTTGAATCAAAACCGTGCTACCTCCAAAACTTGACTTTAAATCCTTGTTGAAGATAAACACCTACTAAGATCTTGATCACAAATCTGAAACTAATTAACACAAGATCATTAGTATTATAACTTCATGAGTTGATCATCATCAAAACTAGAGTGATGGGCCTTTGGGCCAACACCATTGGCCATCACTAGTCCTGATTTCAAGAGCTTTACGAAGCATGACCTATAAGATCACTTCCACATCAAACTCAAGAAAACAAGAATAAGCTATACTTTGTTGTGCGTGTGACAACAATCCCTCTAAGGAATCCGCCAACCGGACGGAGACTGATGCAGCCGGAGACGTACCCAACACGGCAAGAACAGAGAACAATAGAGAAAATCAATCAATACAGTATTTAATGGGTTCGGCAACGTGCCTACGTCCTCAGGGCAAGGGGAGAGAGTTTTTATTGATTCAACAATCAATTACAAAATTATTCCTTCTTTAGGAAATTTCCTATGGAGATTTTCAGTGTGGATTTTCAGGGATACATACATGAGGGCTCTAGCCTTTATTTATAACCACAGAGTCCCTGGGTTTTAGGAAACCCGAGCTGGATTCGATCCCAAATAGAAAAGGAATCCGAATCCCAAAAGGAAAGCTAAAACGCGTCTGTCAGTCGACCGACCCATGTCCACGGTCGACCGTGCGGCGACTGGACCCAAACCAAGAGCAGCCTGCTTTCAGTAGGTCGACCGGACGGTCGACGGGCTAACCCTGTGCATGTCGTTCACACCGGTCGACCGGGCGGGTCGGAACGGCCTTCTCCACCGGTCGACCGTGGCGGTCGACCGGGAGCTAACTTGGCCTGCTTCAATGCGACGTTTTGGTCCTTTGTCTTCTGATCTCTGTGGTACCTCCGATGTCTTCTCTATCTCCTCTCTCCCTATAATTCTCCACTCGTTGAAGATTTTTCAAATCTGAGCCGATCTCCAACGAACTCCAGTCTATCACCTGGCGAAATCGACACACGATCTCAGCGAAATCGACACACGATCTCGGCTTGAGCGCTCCAGACGAAATCGACACACGATCTCGGTGATTTGACACACGATCTCGGCTTGGAACCTTTAGCTCAGCTATCCAACTGGAATGCACCATACATACGTTCCCTACACTTCATTAAGAGAACTTCCATACATGCCGATCACCGAACGTGTCTCCTACTCAACAACTACATGACCTCACGAAGAACTCATCATGAGTCAACACTGACTCTCAACTGACTGGCTCACTCCAGTCTACTTGTCTTCAGCTGACGGTCCAACCAAGTCTGAGTATAGAGCACACCGATCACCATCATCGGCTTAAACAAACTGGATGCCACCCTTCTTATGCAAGCTTAACCATCTTCTTACTAGAAGATCAACTGTTCATCGAGATCACAATGCTTCACCTCTACGTGAAGTCCAACTCTCCACCTCTACGTGAAGTCCCAATCAGCTTCTCGAGAACCTAAACAGCTTCATACGGTTGCATCACAAATGTGGCTGCGCCTTTACGACTGCCTACGTATCTGCCAAAGGTTCAAGCCAACCGTAGTTCATTGTAATGAGCTCCATCAAGCTGAGAGACGGTAGACTTCAACACTGAAGTCTCATCAAACGTGACATGCCGACTCAACACGATCCTCTTATTTTCGGGTCCCATAACCTGTAGTCTTTTATATTTCTCTTAACACAAAAAAACATAAGCTTCTTTGCTCGCGGATTCACCTTGCCATCTTTGGCACTGAAGTAGGTCGGACTTTCAAATTCTCGCAGCAAACCTGATCTTGAGCAGCTTTCTCAGACTAAATTCTAATGGAGTTTACCTCCTAGCGCAGTCGATCTATTTATGATATGGCTAGCATACACAATCGCCTCAGCCCAAAACGATTTGTCTAATCTGCATTAGACAACAACCACTGAACCTTCTTCAGTAAGGAATAATTTACTTCCTTAGCCAACTCATGTATACCTTCTGTGAAGTGAGTACCAATATCAGTGTTCTGACCAAATCGTAGAAATTGGTTCATGTCTCTTTCAACATCACCAATCTGTAGCTCCTTAATCTTCCTACCTGTCTGCTTCTCCATTCTTCCTTTCCACTTCACTAAACATATCTAGGGCTTCACACCTTTGTCCAAGGGATATATCCAATAATGCCTAGATAAACTATCAATAAAAGAGACAAAGTAGTTGTGACCTCCAAGAGATGCAGTCTTAGCAGGTCCCCAAACGCTTTCGTGAACACAATTAAGAAGTCCTTCTGAGCGGTGAGTACTGGTGCTGAATTTCACCTTCTTCTTGTCCAGAACGCTGAGTTCACTCTCCAAGTTGCAGGTAGCAACACCTTCCACTGATCCCTCTTTGCAGGAGCTTGTAAAGACCTTCACCTCCTTGTCTAACCTTCACCTGTCAGACCTTTGTGCAACCATCATCTGAAGAACTAGAAGTCTTCACTGACCTGTAACCGTACTACCCTTCAAGTAGTAAAGATTGTTCTAGCGGACACCCTTCATCACCACCATTGAGCCTTTGATCATCTTGAGAACACCATCTTGTATAGATATCACAAGGCCCAATGCTTCTAAAGCGCCAACAGAGATAAGATTCTTTTGAGTTGAGGACATACCTCACTGCCTTCAGTTTCTCATACTATCCCATCAACATCTTGACACGGACTATACCTATCCCTTCTATATTACATGGATGATCATCACCCATGACCGTGTAACATCCATCTCTCAAAACTAGAAAACCAGGCCTTGTTCGGGCACACATGATAGGTGGCTCCAGTATCTAAGATCCACTCAGCCTTATCTGAGTAATCAACAGTAGGAGTAGTAATAGAGAGAGAATACCGATGAGTCTGAATCCGATCCATTTGCCTATGCGAGATTCGCCTCGGTGTTTGACTTCATCTTCTTACCTTTGTCCTACGGGCAATCAACTTTTCAGTGCCCTAGCTCCTTGCACAAGGCGCACTGATTCCTCTTCAGATCTCTGAAGCCTGATCTGGACTTTGATCTTCCCTGATCATCTCTTCCCTTCTATTAGAACTCCTTCCTCTTATCGCCAATGCCTCTGCTGTTGTGTTCCCCGAAGAAGACAGTCGGTCCTGCCGCCTTGCTTCATAACTCACAAGAGCAGCAGACACCTCACTGTAGTTAAGAGATTTTCTTTTATTGATCAATGCAAGGGTAAAGGTCACATATTCTTCTCTAGGAAGAGAATTCAATAGTATTACCGTCTTATCCTCTTTATTGGTCTTCACATCCACATTAACTAGATCTGTAAGAAGCTTCGTGTAGTGATTCAAGTGTTCAATTATGGAGCATCCTCTTTGCATCTGAAAAACTATAAAGCTTACTTTTCAACTGCAACCGCGATTCTATGCTTTTCGTCAGATACGTCTTCTCCAGAATCTCCCACAGCTGCCTCACAGATGTCTCATGCAACACATGATACTTGATGTCTTATGTCAAACAAGACCTGATCAAGCCACACGCCATTCTGTTCATCTTGTCCCCAATCTTCTTCAGTTGTTGATGCACGCTTCTTCTCTAACCGTAGAGTGTCCTCGAGATTTGATGCCTTCAGCGCATCCATTACCTCACACCTCCACATACTGAAGTTGTTCGTGCCGTTGAACTTCACCACATCAATCCTCAGCAGATGTGGATTCATAGATTTTCTCGATGATGTACCTTCTCCAGCCATCTTCTCACTGATTCCTCAAACAATTGCAGAAACAAACGGAGTTAGATAAATAAACTGGAAAAAGATAGGATCTTTACCTCCATGCGAACCCCGAAGAGTTTCTAAAGCAATCTACTCCTTCAACTGATTCCTCGAGCAATCTACACGCTTTTTGAGATCGACACACGATCTCACAAACAGTCCAACGCTGCTCCGAGATCGACACACGATCTCTGCCAAAACATAACTGATGCCTTAGAATCAACACACAATCCTACGACTAACCTGGGATGCTCTGATACTAATTGATGTGGCGCGTGACAACAACCTCTCTGAGGATCCGCCAACCGGACGAGACTGATGCAGCCAGAGACGTACCCAACACGACAAGAACAAAGAAACAATAGAGAAAGCAATCAACATGGTATTTAACGAGGTTTAACGTGCCTACGTCCTCGGGGCAAAGGAGAGAGAGTTGTTATTGATTCAACAATCAATTACAAATTATTCCTTCTTCAAGTAATTTCCTATGGAGATTTTCAGTAGGATTTTTAGGGATACAATACATGAGGGCTCTAGCCCTTATTTTATAGCCACAGAGTCCATGGGTTTTAGGAAACCCAACTGGATTCGATCCCAAACAGAAAAGGAATCCGAATTCCAAAAGGAAAGCCAAAACGCGTCTGTCGGTCGACCGGCCGGTCGACCGACCCATGTCCACGGTCGACCAGACCTAAACTGAGAGCAGCCTGCTTTCAGTCGGTCGACCGGCGGTCGACCGTTCTATGCCACGGCGACCGGGCAGTTGACCGGGCTAACTCTGTGCACGTCGTGCACACGGGCGACCGGGGCGGTCGACCGGCCTTCTCCACCAGTCAATCGTGTGGTCAATCGGGAGCTAACTTGGCCTGCTTTATGCGTCGTTTTGCTCCTTTGTCTTCCAATCTCTGTGCTATACCTTCCGATGTCTTCTCTATCTCCTCTCTCCCTATACACTTAAACCATCAAAACTAAATAGAGCAAGTATGAAATAAGTAATGGTAACTTGTTAGAGAGTTAGATGTTAGAGTGTCAGAATCCATCATCATGAGCCATCAATGGCTTTGCAAGAGTAAGACCAAGTAGAGATTATTAGATTTATGTGGATTATCAAGTAAGGAGTTAGCAAGTTAGTAGTTAGTTGCCATGAGAGAAAAAGCTAAGCATGCAAAGTGTTAGAGGAGAAAACCAATAGAGATAAGGAGAGAACCTTTTTTAGAATGTCACCTTCACTACAAGAACCCTAACCTTCATCCTATGCATCTCTCTCTTCCCTATTACATGATCTACAAAGAAAATTAAAAATAAAAGAAAGAAGAAAACTACACTAAACTACACAAATGAGAGAAATTTACCCTAAAAACTCTCTTCCCTTTTGTTCTGAAAAACTTGGGGTATTTATAGGTAAAGTGGGGCACCAGGGAGGCATCACAGGCCATGCGTGGAAGCTCGATACGTGACCCCACCAAAATGCTGTGGAAACGCGGCTTTTTGCCGTTTTTTCCGTGGCCCTTCTAGGGTCGTGCGCGCTGCGCCAGGCTATGCAACAAGCTGCACACCACTCCTTCTACCTCCTGTAGGTTTGTCAAAATTCTCTCCCAGATTTGGCAGATCCAGTTTCTAAAAGTCAATGGCTATATTTGTAAGCTTTAAATATCCCAAATGAATGAGATTTTGGGCTTCTCTTCTTCATTTCATGCCATGGACCTAGAAACATACAAGAAAGGTATTTTCAATATAATTTAATATTGAATAAATTTGAATATGTGATATGAAATATGCAATTTTAAAGACTAATCATTCTCAAGCACACATACACACAGTTCATAGTTTTGGTTTCGGTTTAACCGTTTCAGTTTTTTAAGAACACATCTTTCGTTTTCATGAATAGATAGAATCAAAGAAGTTTTACATGGTTTAATGTATATTGGATTTCATCCATATACATCTATTTTTATATGTTTGTTTAGAAAAGCTTATTTTGATGTATCTAGTTCATGGTTTCAAGTTTTGTTTTTATCAAAACTTATTTTGAATTTAATGTCAAAATATAGATATATCATTTTTATGTGTATTAAATTTTATCCATGCACACTATGCTTCAAATGTATTTTCAATATCATATTTTGTATTATGTAAGTTTTAGAGAAAACAATTTTCATTTCAAAAATCTAAGTTTTGAAAAAACAATTTTTGGTTTAAAACTAAAATTTCAAGCCTAAAAAATAGTTTCAAATAGTTTTAATATGTGTTGAATTTTGATTACACATATTTGTAATTAAAATATTTACATGAACTTATTTTGTAAATTTATAGAGTTTTATGAGAATTTTTAAGTATTTAACAAGTTAGATTTCAAAACCTAAAGACCCAGTCTGAGCCTTCTGGCGGTCGACCGACCGGTTGACCGATGTACACAGAGATGTGTACACTGCCTTGACCATGGGCCGTCGCCGCGACCGCACGGTCAACCGATCCAGAGAGTCTGCTCTCTGGATCTGGCCCTGGTCGACCGACCCATAGAGGAAGCTCTCTGGTTCTGGCCTCAGTCGACCGGCGTCGACCGACAGGCATGTTGCCTTAGGGCGATCGACTGACAACCCTAACGGTCAGAAATTTGACCGTTGGCAGTCGACCGAGCGTCAACTGACAGGTCATTTTTGACCAGTTTTGAACCCTAACAGCTATATTTCTAGGCCCCTATAAATATGGGTCTTTGAGGCTAGTTTTCATCAAGATTTTCAAGAGCAATTTTCCTACCTTCTCAAGTGTTTTCAACAAGTTTTTAAAAGAAGTTTTTGTGCTAAAATTCTTTTTCTTTATTTGTTTTTCAAAGTTTTTGAAAAATCAAAGTAAGACAAGATTTGAGAATTTTAGTTTTGTTCTTAAATTTCACATCTATCAAAAAGCTTTTTCCATGTGTTTTTCTTTATGTTTCTTTTTTCAAAACACTTTATTTTCTCACACTTGAACTATCTATTCTAACCTATCTTTAGGATCATGTTTTTGTGAGAAAAATTATTTGTGATCCTTTGAGATCACCAAGAGTTGTCTGTGATCAGTGGATCACTAGGATTGTAACTTTTTTTGCTTTGACTTTATGCCTTCCTTTTTATGTAGAAGTGATTGTATTTGAGAGAGGAGTTGTGTACTCAAAATGTTGAGTTATAATTCCTCGGTGGATGTTCCTTTGTGGAAGTTCCTATGTGGACAGGGAAAATCCTTTCGTGTGAAGGCGGGGACATAGAGCAGTGGCTCGAACCTCGAAACATATCCTTCTGTTTGCATTTGGATCTCTCTCTCTCTCTCTTATATCTTACATTGCCTTACATTGTTCATATCATACATGCTTGGAATTGTTTGTGTGGCCACACTATTGAACCAAGAGAGCTTCAAATAGTGCCTCAACTCTTAATTTAGAGGAATCTCGAGGAGTAATTTTAGAGCCCTTCACAGGGAATTCAGGCTCACTCTTGGTTACACAAAGTATATTAACAATTAAGTTTTTAATTCCGCATCATTTACACTAGATTAGCTTGTACACCTATTCACCCCCTTCTAAGTGTATTTTCAATTGGTATCAGAGTTAGCACTCCTGATATTCAGTTTAACTCCCTAGGAGTGTGATCCTTGGATTGCTAACCTAGATTTGTTTTACACACATATAGTTTATACACTCATGGATTATCTTGCACTACCCATGTATAATGTTTCTAACATCGATATGTGAAAGTTTAAGATGAGTGCATACCTCAAAGCCCTAGGTTTGCATGTTTACCTTGTCACTACCAAGAAATCATATCTTGATAATGATAAGCATATAGAGGCAAATGCACAAGCCTTAGAAGCACTAAAGTACACACTAAGTAAAGAACAATTTTGTATAGTTTCTCATTATGATTCCACTTTTGTAGTGTGAAACACATTTGATCTCTCCCGAGCAATAAATAACAAACAATATGGAGAGAGATTCTTGCGGAGATGAGTCTAATAAGCTTGCTTCATGGTCTAAGGGAATGACCCCTTGAGGTAAACTCGGACACTCAAGTAGATGATAATGCTAGCTCTTCATGTGATGAAATGCTATGGATACACGTGCTTTAAATGAAAAACTTTCTATATTTTGTGAAAACTTGCTTTCAAAGTACAAAGTTTTGAAAAGCAAGAGTTTCGAACTAAAGAAGAAAATAAGAATTAATTTTCTAAACTCAACATGATTTTACAAGAGAGGGTTGAAATTTCAAGTGAAAGAGATTACTTAAAAACTCAACTTGACCTTGCCTTGAAAGAAAATAAATTTTTGAAAAATAAAAATAATTTTGATCTTGTTTTGAAGAAAAATGAGATTTTATCTTCAAAAATTGAATTTGTTTTAAAAAAGAATGATGTTTTGAAAAACAAAATTATTTTGGTTTTCAAATAATCGGAATGTGTTTTAAAAGAAAAACACTTCTTTGAAAATGATTTTTACTTCACATGTTTTCCATGCTACTATACAGTCGTTTTCTTGTGATAAACATGTTACTTGCTCTACATCTTCTTCAAGTATTGATTATGATATTTGCATGTTGAAGAAGAGTGTAGATTGTTTGGGACCACTTTAAGCCAATGTGCCATGAACCACACACGATTGGAATCTTTGTTTCGGAAGAAACATGCTCCAAATATTCATGCACATAAATCACAGTATACACATGCTTATCATGCTCACACACATGATTTTATGCATGCTAATGTATACACTTGTACACATTGTAGACGTACGGGCCACCTTGTAAAATTTTGTTATGATTAAATAAATGTTTCAAATTTTGTAAATAAGTTGTTTAGGTTAGGAAAGGTGCTAACTCTCATTGACCTAAGAAAGTGTGGGTACCAAAATCTACTCCTATTATATTTGATGTAGGTGTGGGCTCTCACACAACGTGAGAGTATCGGTACCTTGATGGTGGATGTGTTCCGAACTAAAAGATCATATTTATAAATGCATCACTTTCAAGGGATGTTTCGTGGACGACCACCATGGTTTGAAGACCTAGAGACTAGTTCATTTGATTTTGGAAACTATCTCTAACTCCTACCTTTATTTACATATTTTTATTGACTGACTTTTAGCATATCTTGGTTTTCATGTTCATTATATTAAATGCAATATTTATTAGACTTGAGATATACTTATATAGTCTTTAAGATACACCCATGTTTATATGAATTCATATTTTTGTGTTCTCACTTTAATTTAACTATTGTGTATATCCTAGTGCTAATAATATTTGTATTTACCCTAATGATCATATTTGTTTATATTTTTGTGCTTGATGTTTTTATTACATGTTGGATGTAAGTGTTCATTAAAACTTGTATTTATACTTGTACAATTAGTGAGCTATACTTAACTCTTATGTTTGGGTGCCTTAACGCTCATTTTTACTCATTAGTTGTACTTGTATAACCTAGTTTTGATGATTCTTGCATTTTACTTTTTTCCCTATTTTGTGCATGTTTTTATGTTTAGCTTCATGTATATATTAATTTTGTCTAAAATATAGATATACATGTCTATTCTAGATTCACTTGCCTTCATGCAACATTCTTATGTTGACTCGTTTATGTTTGGATATGTAAGTATACTTTAGTTTCGACAAAACATGCATATATCTTGAAGTTTGTTTAGTTTTGATGAAAATTAAAATTTTCATAGTTTCATAGTTTTGATAAAAGAATTTCATACAAGTTGTGTTTGAGTCTTAGTATTTATTTTCATGAATATGTCATTTACATGACTCTTGTCTACTCACGTTTCTTTTGTTTACTCGTGGCTTTATTTTCATGAGCATTTATGAGCCTTAATAGATCTTGAATATCAATTTTTGTATAGTTAGCATGTTTTCATGGATATATTCATATTTTATTTCTTACTTGAAGAATTTTGTATTAGTTTTCAATATTTTCTTAAAACTAGTTTCATATTCTTCAATTGGTAGAGTTATCAAATATGAAAAAAATATTTTCAAATCATTTTTTGAAAACTCCTACCATCTAAGGGCGGTTAGATGGGCGATCATGCCTTGTATACCCTTATCAAATATCTTTGAAACATGTGCATGAAAGAGATGTAGTTATGAGATATACATGATTTTAATGAAAATTGATTTTTTTATACTCATAATTTCTATATATATGTATGCATCATATTTTAATTGATGTTATATTGCTCTAATCAACATACATATAGATATTTTCTTCTGCTATTAACATATATGACGATATATTTTTTAGCACAAATTGATTTAATGCTAAGCTTGATTTAGTTCTTAAAGATAATTGATATCTTTACAAGCTTATGCATTATTTTTATTGGTATTTCATAAAGGGGAGAAAAATTCTTATTTTATCTTTCAATTGGTATCTTACTCCCACTCTTTATAATAAAAAATATTTTATTTTTGTATATGCTAACATTAGTATCAATAATCTTAAATTGGTATTATTCTCAATTTAGTATCTATATTGCAAAAATAATTTTAGTATTTACCTAAAATTTTTGATTTTTACTTTCAATTGGTATCATGTCCTTCTATTGATATCAATTAGTAAAAAAATTATTTTATTCCAATTGGTAAAAAGATGGTTTCACTTTCAATTAGTTTCTTTCAATTGATAGTTTTTATCAGTATCAAAATTTTATTTTTAAATATATTTTTATTGGTATTATTTGTTTTTTCTTCACCCTTTGTTGATGAGTGACAAAAATGGGAGAAAGATTTGGGTTTATATATGCATGTTTGATTAATTGTTTATGCATATACCATGTATTTTATGATTCTCATTGCATATCATTTATTATTGTTTATTGATATTTTGAACTTACATTGCATATCTTTATGTTTTATTCATATGCATGATTTAAGGGGGAGCTTCTATGAAGCCTATCCTTAATCAATGCATATATAACCTCATAAGTTTTGTCATCATCAAAAAGGAAAAGATTGTTGGCCCAAAGGCCCTTCACCTTAGTTTTGATAATGAGTAACTTTTGAAGTTAAGTTTGCTAATAATCTTATGCTTATTAAGTTTCAGTTATTGATCAATATTTTAGTAGATGATTAGTTTCAATAAAGAATTTAAAGCCAGTTTTAGATCTATCTCATGATGATTCAAGAGCTTGTGCATCAAGATCGCATCTAGCACTCAGATGGAGTCAAGCTCTATGGATCGTGTTTGGATCAAGTCGACTCGGAGATAGAGATCGACAAGAAGACTTTAGTTTGTTTAGTTTTTATTTTAAATCTTGTGTAAAGATAAATTAGTCTTGATATGCTCAAGCGCGCACATACAAGTTCATTAGTTTTGGTTTCAGTTTAACCATTTTGATTTTTCAAGAACATATCTTTCGTTTTCATGAATAGATAGAATCAAAAGAAGTTTTATATGGTTTAATGTATATTTGATTTCATTCATATGCATCAATGCTTTATATGTTTAGAAAACTTATTTTGATGTATCTAGTTGTAGGCTGTCTAAAAATCACTAAAAGATAAGTCATCAAAAGCAGAGTCCAAACTTCAGACGCAGGGCAAATCATAGCCATCACCACAGCGTCAAGACGCGAGGGTCTAAACCCGCGTCTCAGCACCACTGCGGCATTAAGGCGCGAGGGTCGAAACCCGCGTCTCTACAACATCAAGGCGCGAGGGTCGAAACCCGCGTCTCTACAACATCAAGGCGCGAGGGTCGAAACCCGCGTCTCTTCGTCACTGCAGCACCAAGACGCAAGGGTCGAAACCCGCGTCTCAGTTGTAACTGCCCTTGTTATGGGGTCAATCACGGCCCACATAACAAGGAAGTTAACCCCCATTATGGAGCGTTTTTAGGGGGCACGTTCACCCCTAAAACCTCTATAAATAGCCCCTCTTGTTATGGAGAAGAGGTCGGTTGGCTGATCAGATAATTCTTGGAAAGGAACTTGGCATTGTGAGGTACAGAAGCCCCAAGACTTCCACCAAGAAGAAAGAGAGTCCAACTCTTCAAGCAACTTGCTGCGTACAAGTTAATCTTTACTTATAATCTCTTTGAGATTCCTGATTGACAGGAACTGTGTTACTCCATCTGCCATCCAAAGAGAAGACCCCCAAGAAGTTTTGACGTTTACCCGGTCAACGAAAAACAAGATTCACTTTCCACCGCCACATCAAGAACCCAGCACAAAATAAAGGGGAGATTCAAGTCTCAACATCTCCCCTCTTTTGTAGTCGGAGTGTGAATCCGCTGTAATCTTTCATTTGATTCAAGGAATTTTTACACGAATTTCTCCCACAAAATAAGAGATGGCGACTTCGCTGGGGACTTCTTTCTCTACTGACGAGCAAGTGGTGGCGCAAGGTGACATCATCTGCATGGGAAAAACGGTCGAATCACTGGTCGTAGAATTTGACCAGACAAAGTATGAAGAGTTCCTCTCTTCCGGCTCCAAGAGCCCTAAGGCCCAGGCCTACCGCAGGGTCTCTACGGGGATTTACCCGAAGTCCGCTCTGAGATCCTCTCAGACGCGACTGGTGTAAAGGATGTCGTGGCTAATCGTATCATGTGTAATGCTTGCGTCAACACTCTCAGAAGACCCGCGTGGCAACGTTCCTGATGTCCAGCTAGCCCATCCTCTTCTTCAGCGCCAGGCTGCCAGGGGTTCCCTTCAACCCCCACGACGTAACTGGAACGCTGAACGGCGACAGAGAAGGCGTGCGCGTCAACTACAAGTCGGAGCAACTGTTGGTCCAACAGAGATAGGACGCGAAGCTCAGACCGGCGTCTCTTCTGTACCACATCAGATGCGTGAGGCCCGTGTTTGGCAACCTAAACGTGAGACTCACCAAGCTTGCGCTTTTGAAGCACCGCTTCCCAAACGCCAACGTGAAGCTCATGCCCCTTGTCAAAGACATGAGACACGCGCTTCTATACATGGGGCCCAGCAGTCCTGCGTTTCTCAAGCGTCTCTGTCCAGACGCGATAATCAGCAACACGAGAACTGCGTCTCTTCTCAGCAGAGACGCCAGATTCGCGTTCCGAAGCCACGACGCAAGAACTGCGTTCATGAGCCTCGTGTCTCTGAACCTTGCGTTCCAGCTGCGCGAAGCAAAGATGCCTCCCGCCCTCGACAGTGCGAGGCTAATCCCTTCAATCTCCCTCTCATGGATCTAAGGGATTATTTGACAAGGAAGAGAAGTGCTAATCGGATCACTTCATCGTGTTGCTGGAACGGCTTATCACCATGCTCTCTGAGTGCCGTTGCAGTTCGGGTGCAAGCCTGCAGTCTCTAGTTAGACAGCTGAATCTGATTCCCCGATCGGCTAAAAGAAATCGTTCCCACAGAAGGAGGATTTTCTCTGACGCTGAATACCCTGAGCTCACTACAAACATGACGAGCAGGAGTAGGGGAAAGCAACCTGCGGTCAGCTCCGATGGGTCTGACGTAGAACCGGAAGGAGTGTACCGATACACTCGCACTCGGACTGGGGTAATTCCCCCGATTAACTACAGTGCCCTGGCCCGGGGCATTGAGGTAAACGACTCGCATTCTGCTATTGCAGAGTCACAGGCTTCGAACTCTTCTATAGAGAAGGAGGCCTTTATATATATGACAAACACTCCCGAGGAGACGGCCAGGCGCTTGGAGCAGCAAGCCCAGGTCCAGAAGGAACAATTCAAGATGATTCGTGCTCAAAAAGAATCTATCGATTCCCTCAATAGATGCTGGCACAGTTGCTTGAAGACAAGAGGAAGTCAACCCACAAAGCCTCCTCTAAAAAGTCTAAAGGCAAGCGAAAAGAGGGAGAAAGCTCATCTTCTGTACATATTGAGGAGAAAGAGCAGCCTACTTCTGATTCGTCTAAAACCTCATCGCAGGAAAAAGATGACCGAGATCAGGGAAAGGTTCATTCTAAAAGAATGAATCAATTAGAGCAACATCTTGAGGCCCTTACTAATCGAAAAGGCCTTCAAGAAGTAGGAGTGGTCAGGCCATATCCGGCCGACTGGGATCTTGTTCCATACCCTCCCAAGTTCAAAGCTCCAACCCTCCAAGCATTTGACGGCAAAGGGTCACCTAACCAACATATCTACTACTTTAAGTCTTAAACAAGGAATGTGGTAGATAACGATGCCATTCTGGCACATTTGTTCATTGGCACCCTAAAAGGTCTCGCCTTTGACTGGTTCATGAAGCTCCCGGAAGGCTCCATTAAGAATTGGGGCGATTTGGAGAAGCTCTCCCTAACGCGCTTCTTTGAAGACGACTCAGAGGTTACAATGCCTACTCTTTTGGCCACAAAGCAGCGAACGGGAGAGTCCGTCAAATTATTTGTAGAAAGATTTCAGAATATAGCACTCCGATGTCCAAGCGGTATGACCCAGGTCACCCTGGTGGAAACATGCCGTCACAATCTACAAACTTCGCTCCTCGCCCAAATAGGAGTTGCAGAAAGCCGCACCTAAAAACAGTTGATCAACAAGGTGAACAGGCTGAAGAGATTGTCGTCCGGGTTAGGGCAGAAGAAAACAAACCCAGACCTGAGAGGTCGACAAGGCGTGCGGACGACACATCCCTCCAAACAAAAAGGAAGGATAACTTGGTGACAGAGACCAAATCCCCCGTCATGCCTCAACCGGTCAAGGGAAGTGGCTTTTCAAGTCAGCCGCGCGCCAGCAAGCAGTATTCCTTCAAGGACGAACATGTTGACTCGTTGTTCAAATTACTTAACAAGAGCAACAGACTGAAGCTTCCTGAAGCCAGACGCCCTGAAGAAGTCGGTAAAATCGATAATCCCAACTACTGCCTGTATCATAGGACGCTGGGACACCCCACCAAGAGCTGTTATGTCTTCAAAGACATCCTTCAGGCTTTGATTGACGCAGAGGTATTAAAACTCCGTACAGAGCAGAAAAAAGTAACAGCCAATATGACATCATTCCTCCAGTTTGGAAAACAACCTCTAACACCCTCCGGAGTAGTCCCCATCCCAAGGGGGGAGCAAAGAATGGTCAACATGGACCCTCACAATCAGCAAGAGAAGGGTCTTGTACCTGTTCCCACACCTCAGGGAGAAGTTATGTGGGTTCATCCCGACTTTGTAGACGGCCAACAATGGACCACCGTTACCAACAGAAGGTCCAAAGGCAAAGCGAAAGCTCCGTCCTGTAATGTGGTGTGCGCTTCTTCTCGAGAAGCAGAAACTGATGTCCCCTCACTGACTGATTCAGAAGAGAAACGATAGTCCTCACTGCGGAACCCAACCAACTTGTGGCGGGAACTCGTTCGGGTCAGTCATATTTGAAAAAGTATGACGAAATGGCGCCGACTCCCCCTTAACCTGCTACAGAGTTTGCCAAGCCCTCCACAAAACAACCTGTGGAGAGACAAAAAGAGCTTCGATTTTCTAAAGCTCTCTCAAAAGACATCGCGGAAGGACCCATGACACCTTACCGTTTTGACGTCCTGACTCAACTGGCCAATATCCCAGCCCGAATCACTCTTTACGAGCTCCTGAGGCTATCAAAGTCAACCAGAGAAGCTTTGAGAGAGGCTCTAGCTGACGCTGAGGTCTTTATGACCCAGGTGCCGGTTGGACCACGGGAGGAAGATGTAGAGGATTGTCTCCACGCCTCCCAAAATGCTCCCTGCATTACCTTCACGGCAGATGATATGCAGGTTAAGGGGAAACAAGATCAACCCCTATACTTCACAGGGTATATTGGATCATCTGAGGTAAACCGCATTCAGGTAGATCCCGGGTCCGCATTGAGCATTGTGCCTCGCCGGGTCATGCAACATTTAGGGATTCCTACTCACCGGTTGAGCGCTACCCAGACTACCATTTATGGATTCAATACCAATGGTACCCGTCCAATGGGAAGATCAAGCTCAAATGCCAGATCGGGGACTTAAAGTTGGAAGTGACATGCTACGTGATCGATGCCGACACTTCCTACAATTTGCTGCTGGGACGACCATGGATTCATCGTAATTCTATCGTTCCCTCCACTCTCCACCAAGTCATGAAATACATTGACAGGAGTGGAAAGGTACGAACGTTGATTGCTGAAAGGCATCCGTTCAAGGGAGTCGAGAACTATTTCACAGATTCTCTCTTGTATCAGGACTCTGTGGAAACAGATGAAATCCAGCAACCAGAGGAGCCAGACTCTGGTAATGAAGCCGACACCGAGCCGGAAAAAGAAGAGTGCATGTGGGAACTAGATCCACTTGTAATGAGCATTAATAAGCTTGATGTTGATAACACCGCCGATGATGTAGGCGGATGGTATATTAATGAAGAATTAGATTTGGCTTATTTCTCTGTGTTCGCTTCTGATTCAGTGCCGTTAGGCACTAGTACTGAAGTGGACGGCGACCCCTGGTCGGCGATGGATGCTTTGACATCATTGCATGTACCAGTGAAGTCGTCCTTCGAAACGTACCAAGATGCCAGTGATGCACAAGAATCAGTATTCATGGTTCCAGCAAAATGGAGAGGCCAGAAACCAATTCTTTTCGGACGAATTAAATCCGAGCCGATGTCCCGTGAAGGATCAGAAAGCGAGAAGGAATCCCCCCAATTCAGTCATTATGAGCCAAATGCACTCAGAAAGATGGAAAGCATGGGGTATGATCTGACAAACGGTCCAGGGTTGAATTTCGACAAAGGAAGGAGAACACTACTCCGATCTTTTGTGCCAAAAGGTAAAACCCCTGATTATTATCATTAGACTCGCAGGGGGTTGGGCTATGTGTCAACTCCGATCCCATCAGCTTCTGAGTCATTATGCCATGATTACTCATCGGGCACGTCATCGTGGGAGTCAGATGTTAGTGTCGGCAACATCTTCAGAGAACTTTCAGTGAATATGGTTTCAACAAGCCACCTGGAAGATGGAGATGAAGAAATGATCCAATCTGATACAGATCCTTGGATCAAACACTTAAATGCTCTTTGGGATACTCACTTTGAACAGCGCGAGGCACCCACCGAGGACAAGGTTTCTTAGTTTAATCTAGGAGATGAGGCTAATCCTAAACCTATCTTTATAAGCGAAAGCTTGTCGCCTTCCGAGAAAGAAAATTTAATATCTCTTATGCGAGAATATATAGATGTTTTCGCCTGGAAGTACGAGGACATACCTGGACTTGATCCTCGAGTGGCTATGCATCGCCTCTACATCAATACGGACGTAAAGCCTGTCAAACAACAACAGCGACGGTTCCGTCCAGAAGTAATGGAGGCAATTCAATTAGAGGTTAGAAAACTTATAGACTCTGGCTTCATTAGGGAAGAACAACATCCTGATTGGGTAGCCAACATCGTCCCTGTTGCTAAAATGAATGGAAAGATCCGGATCTGCATTGATTTTCGTGATCTGAACGAGGCCTGTCCTAGGGACGAATTCTCACTGCCAATCACAGATGTAATGATTGACAATACGTGTGGATTCGAGCGAATGTCTTTCATGGATGGATTTTCAGGGTATAATCAAATCAAAATGTATCCTGAGGATGAAAACATACCTCTTTTAGGACACCACTGGGGGTATACTGCTACACCGTCACGCCCTTCGGACTAAAAAATGCTGGGGCGACATATCAAAGGGCCATGAATGCCATTTTCCACGAACACATACGCAAAACGGTGGAATGTTATGTTGACGACATCGCAGTAAAAAGCCGCGCTAAAGGTGATCATATAACTGATTTAAAGGTTATCTTCGACATCATGCGAGCCCATCAGTTGAAGATGAACCCTACCAAATCCTTCCTGGGAGTGGCCAACGGCAAATTCCTAGGGTTTGTGGTGACTTCCACAGGAATTCATTTGGACACGGAAAAGGTCCGTGCTATTCAGGAGATGCAACCTCCGCAGAATCTCAGAGAGCTCAGGGAATTGCAAGGACGATTGGCGTACATCCGAAGGTTCATCTCAAATCTCTCCGGAAGATGCCAACCCTTTACCAAATTAATGAAAAAGGGTGTGTCGTTCATTTGGGACAACGCTTGTCAGCAAGAATTTGAGGAAATCAAACAATACCTCACACAACCACCAGTCCTTACAGCTCCGGTGTCTGGGAAACCCTTCCTGATATACGTCCGAGCAATGGATCATTCTTTAGGAGCTTTACTAGCCCAGAACAATGATCAAGGATGAAAGTAAGTAATCTACTATTTGAGTAGAACAATGATCGGGCCGAACATCGATACAACCCGATCGAGAAGGAATGTTTGGCATTAGTGTTCGCTGTTCAGAAAATGCGACACTATTTGGTGGGCCAAACTATAAACGTCATATCAAAGGTCAACCCCTTGAGGTTACTCATGACAAAGCCTTCATCGTTAAACGGCCGACTGGCAAAATGGGCCATATTGCTATCCCAATTGAAATGCACTTTTTACCACAAAGGGCCGTTAAAGGTCAAGCGGTGGCAGATTTCCTAGCTGAGCATCCAGATCCGAGGGCAGCCGAACTTTACAAGGATCTCCCAGATGAGGTCGCTGAAGTCTGCTTGACCCAGACATCTTTTGAAAGACAAGTGTGGCAACTCTTCTTCGACGGTGCATCGAGAACAGGCCCAAAAGGACATATAGTAGCAGGAGTAGGGGTTGTACTTGTCTCCCCATAAAACTATGTGATTTCTCGAGCCGTCTCATTAACCGAGCCTTGTTCCAACAATGTAGCGGAGTACAATGCCCTTTTGATTGGAATGCAACTCGCCGATGAGATTGGCGTTAAAAATCTCGAGGCGTATGGTGACTCTAAACTTATCGTCAGCCAAGTTCGCGGGGAGTACGAAGTCAGACATGAAGATCTAGTACCCTATTATAACGCAACTGTCCACATGGCCGAGAGGTTCATAAACTTTTACATTGACCATGTACCACGCAAGCAAAATGCGCATGCAGATGCACTGGCGTCTCTCGCTGCCTCTTTAGCCCTTCCAGCTGGAGTGGCAGAGAAAATATTTGTCCACAGCCACGACCTGTATTGCCCGAGATTGCTCCTGAGGGTTACCAGAAGCCAACGGGAGATTGTCAAGTCAAAGAAGCTTTTGAATCGTCAACCGGCCCAGAGCCTAGAGACTGGCGATTCCCTTATATTGATTATGTCTTGTACGACATCTTGCCTGATGATATTAAAGAAGCGGCTGCCATTAGAAGGAAAGCCCCAAAATTCTACTATAATGCGATCACGCGAACATTGTATCGTCGATCGCATGATGGGATCTTGCTTCGCTGCCTATCACAAAAAGAGGCACATGAAGTATTGAAAGAGGCCCATGGCAGCACATGTGGAGCCCATCAACCTGGCCCAAAGCTTGGGGATCGACTCCAAAGATTGGGATATTATTGGCCTAAGATAATCTCTGACGCCATTACTTATGCCAAAAGATGTCACGCCTGCCAAGTGCATGGTGATTTCATCCATCAAGCACCATGGTACCTTCACTCTACAACTTCTACCTTGCCATTTGAGATGTGGGGCATGGATGTAGTTGGCCCCATCAACCCACCGTCATCAAAAGGACATCGGTTCATTTTAGCCATAACCGATTACTTTTCTAAATGGGTTGAGGCCATTCCGTTGAAGGAAGTAGAATCCTCTGATGTGATCAAATTCATTAAACATCACGTCATCTACCGCTTTGGTGTACCTCGACGAATCGTCCATGACAATGGACCCCAGTTCGTCAGTCAGGCTTTCCAGAGGTTCTGCATTAAGTTCAGAATCCAGAGTTTGTCCACAACGGCATACTACCCTACCGCTAATGGTCTCGCAGAAGCTTTCAATAAGACCATTGGCAAGCTTCTTAAGAAATTCGTCTCAAAAAGTCAGCGTGACTGGGACGATAAGTTAGGCGAATGCTTATGGGCCCATCGCACGACTGTTCGAACCCCAACTAATGCTACGCCATTTTCTTTGGTATACGGGTGTAAAGCGTGCTTCCACTAGAAATCCAAATCCCATCTCTGCGCGTCGCCTTGACAGCAGAGATGACAAGGGAGGAAAAGCATCGACAGCGACTCCAAGAATTGGAGGCTTTAGATGATAAATGTCTGTAGGCCCAACAACAAATCGAGCTCTACCAAGCCCGGATTACCAGAGCCTTCAACAAGAAAGTTAAGGTGCGAACTTTCAAGAAAGGTGACCTTGTCTTAGCCGTTAGAAAACCTATGGTGATGACACATAAGACAAAAGGAAATTCCAGCCTAAATGGGAAGGACCATTTATAGTAGAGTCAGTCTCCTCAAATGGAGCATATCGCCTCATAACTTCAAATGGCGATACACTTATGACGCCGATCAACGGCAGGTTCCTGAAAAAGTACTATCCTTAATAGTACTCTTCCTTTGATCAAGTTAAAATTACACCTCTGATCAAAGCTCCAGATCCAAGAAAAGTTTCTTTCCTTTATTAGGTCACATCACGGTAGATCGGTGACGAGCTAATCGGGCACTGACTGTACCGTGATACATGATGTAAATATTGATAAAGAAACGAAAGGTGAAACTTGGGTTTTAATATTGCTCTCTTCATTAACGTTCGGCGCCTCCGACGGCTAAGGGCAGAGGAAAATGTTGGCTTCTAAGCCCAACATAAGTCTTCGACAACTCACCATGCTGAGGGGAATAACATGGCTAGCCCAACTCAAACGGTAGTTGGTAAAGGCACCTCAAATCCGTTGATAGCTGGGGTTTGCTAAAAATCCTAAGTGGTTAGTTCCACTCTCTCCTCCAAAATCCCTTATCAATTCTCATACACAGAATGGTAGGTCTACAAAATACAGTCACTGCTACGTTAACATTATACCTCTGGCAATGAAAAATCTCAACACTCACTAGCAAGTGCAAATCTTACTTGTCTCAGCTCTAGATGGAGTAGCAAGTCGTCAAATTTGTCAAGTTAATAGTACACCTCTGACAAATTACTGTTAAGTTTCACATTACACTTCTAACAAAGATTAAGTTGCTGCCAAGTTCAATACTAAACCGCTGACAGTCACTTCCCCTCAGGCTTCCGTATCGAAGCTGACATGAGCGATGCTGAGTTTAACACTACACCTCTAGCGTCCGGGTCATTGCTAAGTTCAACAACGCACCTATGGCCATGACTTTCCCTCAGACTTCCTTGTCGAAGTCGAGATGATCAATGCCAAGTTCAAAATTACACCTCTAGCATTTCCCTCACTGTCAAGTTAAACATTACACCTATGACAGTGACACTTTCAGTATTTCCAAATGAAGCTGGAACACTCTTGAGTTAAGTTAATATCACACCTCTGATTCACACCCTTGTCAAGTTAACATCACACTTCTGACAAGACTATATTCAACCCATTAAGTTAATATCACACCACTAACGGAAAAAGTCCTCCTAGATTCCCCGTGAGTCTAGTCTCACTTGTTATTCTCGTCAACAGAATAACAAGTCCACTTAAAAATATTATTAGGTTAACATTACACCGTTAACAGTGTTTTCATTAAATCTACAACTGAGTTTATTGGTCAAGTTAACACCAAACCTCTGATGAAAACTCATCCTCCCTGGGGGTACAAATTCCACTTGTCATTCTAGTTTATAGAATGACAGGTCCACAAGAATTATCTTACTTCTGTCAAGTTAATATCACACCTCTGACAGCATGAGTGAATTTTTTGAAACTGGATTTTTCTACAAACTCGGACTTGTTAGGAGTATTATCATATTCTTAGCTAGCCAAAATCCTTTACTTCTATTCATCTGATTTTCAATACAAAAAAGGGAATTCAAGACAATAGAAGAAGACAAGGAAAAAGTGTCGCTTTTATTTATACATGAAAGTGATACAAGACGCTCTCTTATACAATAAGATTGAGTGTTACAATAAAGGAGTACAAAGAAGTCCCTCTCTCAGTAAAAGGTTGCACTCACTCCTTGAAGCATGCTCACCACTCCAAATACAAGATGTTTGGAAGGATGCCAAAGAAGGGCTGAGCACTATGGTGACGATCAGATGCTGATTACATCATGATGCATGACGTAAACATCGAATGAGTCCATCGTTGGCCAAGAACAACGGTGTTTCTTGAGGTCAGAATGCAGCAAGGCCTTCTGATTCCACCCGACCAACTAGTGTGGGCCATGATCCCTCGTTGATGAACATCTCTACCACTAGAAAGTCATCTAATGAATATGGACTTTTCGTCGATGTCACTTCTGGGGTAAGATTGGTGAAGGGAGGATTCGAGACCTTACAGGTGACGTCCTCTTTCCAGTAACCTGCAAGAGGACCATACCCACCACCATATCCACCGCCATACCCACTGTGACCATGGCGAACCCGGAAGCATGACTGGTGCATCGTGTCCAATAAGGTCTCAGCGGATGTCAAATCCTCGTCTCCAGTAAACAAGAGCCGTGACTTCTCCTCCAATGGTCGACCATTGAACAAGTTCGCTGGCCGATATATTCTCCCAAGGGCTCAGCAAATATGCGAAAGGATGATTGAGGCTACCTGCGAGAAGTAAAAAACCAGAAGGTTAGAATCCTGAAACAGAAAGATTGAAGAACAGACGCGGCTATAGCTTTAGACTTCAGACGCACGGATGACCCACGCAGGAAGTCAAAATTCTGTTACGACAGAAACAGACGCGATCAAAGTTGTGGACTTCGAATATACACAGACTTGGACGCGGTCTAATTTTTAAGACCTGCGTCTAAAATATAAGACGCGAAGAGAACCAGACGCGAAAATTGCCACATCCTTGTTTGAGAAACAAGGGTTGCTACATTCAACTCTGAAGCCTTCAGGCCAGAATTAAAATTCTACTAAGTCAACAGCCTCAAACGCGAGCTCTGTATGTAAAGCTCGCGTCTCACGGTCCAAATGCGAAGTCCATCACACTTGCGTCCAGGGGATCTTGAGTTCGAGTACAAACTCAATCAACTCGCGCTTCATCAAGAAGCCTAAAAGGCACAACTTCCAAATAATGAGCGCACCAGTCAGGCTTCAAGAGAAGGCCAAGAAGGTGAATTTCTTCAAGGGACAGCAAAACTGAAACTCAGCTGGATCGAGTATTTCACGGCGGACAAGTAATTCCTACCCACAGAATAACCCTTTAAAGGTTGAACTTTCTGCATCAAGGCGCGGATATAAAAAGTACTCAGCGGGACGCTTTTTGATCTTGAAATCACTTGACTGTGATAATCTTCTGGAAAGATTAAAGAAAAGCATGAAAGCTTTGGGTCTTTGCTGTCCATGGGAGCAAGTCCCATTGAGGGAAGAAGATGAAATCCCTCAGAGCGCCTGCTCTCGAGGGAAAACAGTCTGAGCAATAAACTGTTAAGGGGGTGAGACCTATTTATAGGTAATCCATGAGGCCTATAATTAATGACGCAACAATCAGAGCCATCGGCCTTAATTCCCGCACGAACGTCAAAGCCCAATAAAGAACTGACGCGTGTGTTGCCGCTTCGAAAACGTCAAGGGTACAAATCCCCAGTCGTCAACGCCGACTTGGCATTTAAAGGTGTTAACGTCCAAGCCCAATGAAAGCCTGACGCGTGGATCGCCGCTTCAGGAAACACCGGAGGACACAAATCCCCAATCGTCAACGCCGATTTGGCATTTAAAGATCTTTAAGACAAGCTGCATGTAACGCTTGGGAGGCTGCATCAAACGCAGACCCGAAGGTCGCGTCCTGAAACCCGCGTCCCTTTGTGAACTCGAAGGCGGCGTTCTTCTCAAGATCCGTGACCGTGTCCCTTGGAGTGGTTCAGAGCCGCGTCCCCTCGGCAAATGGGGCCCATTTAGAGGTTGCGTCCTGAGTCCGCATCAACTTGAAAACTGTGTTCTAAAGCTTGCGTCCTCAACAGAGAAGGCCTATGTCATGCACGAGGAGCCCAGAACTGCGTCTCCATTGCGAGATGACAGTTGTGTCTTTATCATAAACTCAATATAGCTTGAGTTTGCGCTTTATCAAGGGACCAGTGCCACGTCTCTACCGAGCCAGTGTCGCGTGCCCATCAACTAGCTGAGATCCATGCGTCAGTCTTGAGGAGCCCAAGACCGCGTCCCCACTACATCCTGAATTCTGCATCCTACAGAATTAAAGGCCGCGTCCAGGGGTCCGCATCCTTCCATAATCACAGCCGTGTCTTTATCAAAAAGGAGATTCCGCGCGTCTTCACGGCGTCTCCATTAGCGGGTCAGAGATGCGTTTCTCAGAACCGCGTCTCCATTATAAATCAGAACCGCGTTTTCGCTCAAGAACTCAGTTCAGCCTGAGTTTATTAGTCATAGCCGACTAAAGACTATAGTCAAGGGCTGCGGCTATAAAATTAAGTTCATCTACAGCGAGCAAAAAAAAACGTGAAATGGAGCAAAATTCTGAAGACTTTTATTATTTGATTCAAAAATGGTAAAAGTAATACAGACACTCTTGACAAGTAGAACAAAAAAAAGGAAGGAGGCTAATAATCTTGCTTCGTCAAAGAACAGATTTGTTCTCGGAGACGATGCATCTCGTGCTGACGTGTCTTCTCAGCCTCCATTAGAGCTTGGGCTCACAACTCCTCCTCAGATAAAAACCTCTTCGCAGCTAGTTGCGCTAGAAGGGACTCCAGTCTGGAGGAATGAGCAGAAAGGTTCTCTTCAGCCTGTATCTTGGCAGTTTCCAGCTCCTCCAGCCTCTTCCTAGCAGCGGCAAGTTTCTTCTCATTGATTTCAATTAAGGCTTCTGCCTTGGCTATGGTAGCTCGAGCTGTGGCAATAACCTGCTCTGCGCTCTGTATGACGATTTCAGATTCCTTCGAATCGCCAATCAGCTTTTGGTGGTCAGCCTGGAAATGCTGGAGATGGCGGGTCTCTTCAGATATTTGTTCCTCCATCTCCTTTCACTCATGTTCTTGAGCGGCAAGAAGTTTATCCAGAATTGTCCGAGCCTCGTCTACTGAACCAGCATTGTCCAGAGACTTAAGCTCCTTCAAATAGCTTCCCAGCTGCTCCACCAGCATTAGGCATGCCCTAACTTGCGAAGGACTCCCCGTATGACCTATGTTCTCGATCTGATTTTCGAGAAGTATTCGGGCAAACTCAAAAGAGCTGCCCCCAGAAAGTATGAGGTCAATACAAGATGCATGGAAGCAAAAAATTGCTGCACCATTTGACGTGCTAGCTCTTCCATGATGTCATTGGCTGGAGAGAACTCTGCGGATGTACTCCCGGACCCCCTTTCCATCACAGGGCGAGAGACGGGAATCGGTTCATCTTGCGCAGGAGTGAGATCGACGATAGGTTCGTCAGATGCTGAGATGGTCACCGATACCTCCGGGGCAGTTATTGTCGTAGCGGCCTCCACGGCGACTGAAGTGACAACAAACTTGGCAACATCGGGTTCCTCGGTCGAGGTTTGAACTGTACTACCTTCTGCATCAATGCTTGCCGCAGGATTTTCTGTTTGAGCTCCTTCAGCGCTTTCTGCAAACCACCGAAACATCAGCCATGACAATAAAAAGGAGGAAAATTTAATGCGTCAATATCCTCTTACCAAGCTGAGGATCTAAAGAGGGTGAATTCCTGCGCAGGTCTTGTAGGGTTGAGACCTCCCGGACGTCGACAGTTGCACTCTCTTAAGGCATTCTAATAGTAGGAGCCTCAAGGCCCTCCTGCTGGGCCAACTCTTGTATCATTTCCTCAATCTGAGAGGTTGCAGCCTCACTGTCGACAGCCAGCCCTATAGCACAAAGTCAGAAGGGGATGTCAGAATCCTTTCCTAGCTAAAGGAGAAGTCGGTTCAAAAAGACAAGGAGAGTACCTTCAGTAGCAGCGATCGTTGCTATTGGCGAAACCGTCACAGGGTCACACCCTTGTATCTCCTCTTCCGAAATATGCGAGAATTTGCTCGTATCTGGAAAAGCGGGTTCATCGCTAAAATCGACTTCATCGCCAGAATAATATCCATGCTCTTCGGACAGTGAAGACGACAGCTCAACACAAGAGGTCTCAGCAATCGAGACCTTACCGCCAAGTACCCCAGTAGTAGGGCTGGGATCAACTACCCGCGAGCTGGGCATCAATACAGTAGGAGACCCAGGCTGTTGTATTTCAGCCCTCCTCTCATAAACTAAAGAAGGCCCAGACGGAGTTGAAACCCTGGGATTTCAATGTTATCCCTCCCTACCAAGTCAACTTCGGGTTGCTCAGCCTCTTCAGTTGTTGTGGCGGGTTCATTTGCAAGTTCCCCTTCTTTCAGGATCATGGGGCCCCTGCTGCGTAGACCACGAGGACGAAGAGGGGGAATCTCCTCTTCCTCCTCCTCTTCCTCCCTCTGCCCCTCAACACCAGAAGGGACTACCTCGGGCATCGAAATTTCAGCCTCCGGTTCTCTCCTAGCCTTCTTCGGGATAGGCTCAACCTTAGAAGTAGAGCCATGGGAACGCTTGGACACAGCCTGCCGACTCTTTTTAGCAGGCTGCTCCTTGGGCGCTGCTGCACTTGATCCCGTCCCTACTTCCCCTCTTGCTTCTTTCTCGGCTACCTGGTATTCCTCCATGCCTCGCGCGCGTTTGTTAGACTCCAATTTGTCCTTATACGACGCCTTGATGCTCTTAATGCATGATATAGTTATTGAGAAACTTGACATCTTGCTAGCCAGGGAATACCAAGTGCAGAAGCTGAGGCTCGTTTGGGCGTCTTGTGAGGCAAGCTGAAAATAGCTTTTGTCCCTCCAGCCACACTATAATACCATGCCCGAGCACCTTCAAACAAATTCCCGCTGAAGGAGAGTTTGGCATTGGGGTTACCGACATATAATTGGTCATAGCCGAATTGTCGAGCAAAATGGCTTGGCATGTAAGGCTCAATTGTACATGAGTTCCCTTGCCGAAAGAGCAGATACCCGGGCCGAATATTAATTAGCCACCAGAAGACTCCCGATGGCAACCATTGTGAAATCATCTGGTCCTGCAAGGTCAGCAAATTTATCCCCGTAAGATGCACCGGCGATCTCGGGGAAGCACTGGTCGAGCTGGTAGTTCGAAGCGTTCAGAATACATTTCCGAACGTAGAACATGTAATAGCAGGACCAGCTTAAGTTCTCCAGCCTCTGCACAAAAGGGACAAACCCCTCGGATAGAGGCACCACCGTCATCAGTGAAGGGCAGTGCATAACGTACCAAGCCACCAAGAACGTATATGGAAGCTCGATCCTGGGGTTAGGGGTTTTTACTCTTGGCCTTCCCTCCGAGTCAACCTCTGATCTACCCTGGAGTCGACAATTGCCTCCACTTGGCACAGGCTTTTATCCAGAGCCCGTAATCCACTTTGAATTTCAGCCACCATTGCTGGAAGAAGGGCGATAGACTTGCCATAGGTTAACAAGACCGCCGGGTACACCACATCGGCGACAATTACTTCATGTGGCAATGTTGGCGCCATGCAGCGCTTCAGCCATAGCATGAGAAAGCCCGCCAATAGCGCTCGGTCAGAAATGGGAACTCGGGCTTGATGATGAAAACTTTCAAAAATCGTATCAGATTTGAAAGTATCTTCATTTGACTCCGTGGTGTAAGAGCTCGCAGAGCCGTCAATCCTCTCAGCAATTTCTTCATCAGTATTAGGAGCCAGAATGGTCACTGGTTGATCTTTCTCAGTTATACCGTTGAATAAGTAACTCGCCCAAGACATCTGCTTGACATCCCTGGTTCTCCAGGAGGTTATTTGACCACAGATATGGAAGTGACACAATACTTCCCAGTATGTCTCATATACTTGAGGGCTCTCCTTCTTCAAGAGATGAAGTTCTTCAGAAGTTGGAACATATTCTTCGTAAGGGGCGTCTCCCATAACAAGCCTCAAAACTTCATACAGTTCATGAAGAGCGAGCCCCATCTCTCCGGCCGGAGTAAAAAAATGTCCCCGTCAAAGGATTATAATGCTCCAGGATGCCGTAAAAATTATGGGAACTTTGCGGGAGGCCATACTGCACAGCCCTGACCGAGTGATACGCCCCACCTGTTCCAGCAGAGCTCCTGAAAAGTCACCTAGAGGGGGGGTGAATAGGTGATGTGGCTAATCTATGAACTAAATGCAGAATTTAAAAACTTAATACAAATTACACTCAAGTGTGATCAACAAATGATGCACACACAACCAAGCCAAGCAAGTATGAATGCACAATATAAATAATTGCAAAGCACAAAGTAAAGAGAGAGATAGAGAGAGAGTCAATGGATCAAGCGCAAACAACAAGATGTTTTCGAGGTTCGAGCACCCAGCTCTACATCCCCGCCTTCGACACACGAAGGATTTCTAATCCACTAGCAAGTCCACAAAGAACTCTCACAAGGAGTACCCAACTCCTCTCTTTACAAACACAACCTCCTCCTTGAGGCAAGCTCCAATCCAACAAAACAATCACCTCACAACTTGAGGGATTAGCACAAAGCAAACAAGGATCACCTCACAACTTGAGGGATACAACCCAAGGCACAAAGTCAAACAAAGATTGGGTTTTCAACTTGGTGGTTCAAACAAGCAACCACAAACAATCTCTTTTTCCTACACAAAATCCTATAGAAAAGATAGTAGATTTTAGCTCAAGTGTGGAGAAAACCAAGGGATTTGAAACCAGCAACTCAAAGAAAATCTTTGGGAAATAAATGAAACCAAGATAGAGAAGTTCAATTCAAAAGCTTTTCCCAAAACCCTTTTCTTTGATTTTTCAAACCCTAATGAAAACACCAAAAAGATTGTTCAATTTGAATCCAAAAAACCTATTTTGATTGCAGCAAAAACACATGAGAGAATGAAAATTTTAGCCCAAAAATTCTTAGAGAAAAACTCTCTCAAATGGGGTATTTATAGGCAAATCTGAAAAATAGCCGTTGGCAGAAAAACTGCCAGAAATACCCTGCCGGTCGACCGCACGGTCGACCGTCCAACGGTCAAAAAACAGCCGTCTGACAGCTGCCGGTCGACCTGGCGGTCGACCCAGACAAACAGAGACCAATCTGCTTACAGTCGGTCGACCGCACGGTCGACCGTCTACAGAAACAGCCGACGTGCACGTTTTTGTGCACGTCCGGTCGACCGGCCGGTCGACCGTCCGTATGGCACGGTCGACCGGACCTGTCGAACGGCCCAGCCTGGCTGTCAACAGAATAGGTCATATTTGGAGCACATTTTTCAGGCTGAAAACGTTCGAATTCATAAAAAGGTATATAGGAATGATTTGTAGATCTTTAAGTTATCTTTCTAATGCATCTAAAATCAACTCAATATCAGTTAGGATGCGAAAGTTATCAATAAAACACTGGCAGGTGTCAAAACAGAAACTGTAACCTGTTTTCAGAACAAGAACAGATTTCAACCAAATATTTGACAACTTTAAAATTAGAATCTGAAAATGGTTATTAAATAAGAAATATAGATCTAAAAGTTATCTTTGAAATGCAAGTTAAATCATATTATTTTATTATAAAAATAAAAAGTTATGATAATAATTATAGAAGGGTGTCAGGCAGATCAGTAGAACTAAAACTGGTTCAACTCCAAAACCCGATATATGTTTTGATTAGAAATGCCAAAACATAAAACACATGAAATAGAATATCAAACTAAGTTTCTTTAAATAGTTGAAGCATACATGTATATAGAACAAATCTAATATACATTAAACCATGTAAACTTATTTTGATATAATCCTATTCATGTAAACCAAGATCGGTTAAACCAAAAACCGAAAACCAATATTCAAAAACATGAAACGTGTGTGTTGTGAACTTGAGCTTATCATACTATACTAATCTTTACAATTAGGATCTAAACACAAAACTAAACTATGGATACCTAAGTCTTCTTGTAGTGCACAATCTCCAAGCCGACTCGATTCAAAACTTCTTGATCCACCGAGCAAGTGCAATATATGATCTTTGACGCTCGGGCTCTAGAATCAACAAGTGCAAGCTTTCAAATCTTCTTGTTGAAACTAAACACCAACTAATATCTTGTCAAATATCTGAAACTTAAACATTACAAGATTATTAGTACATATAACTACATGAGTTAATCATCATCAAAACTAGAGTGGAAGGCCTTTGGGCCAACAAACTCCCCCTTTTTGATGATGACAAAACTCATGGAGTTATATATGCATGGATTAAAGTTAAGCTTATCACTAGGTAAATATGCATATGAAACATGTTCTTGATACCAATTAAATAAACAATGCAACTAAACATGCTCTTACAAATTTTGATACCAATTAAATTAAACTAAAAACAAAACTTAACTCATGCATAAAACATGCATATTAAACTCAAATTCTCTCCCCCTTTTTGTCAATCATCAACAAAGGGGCAAAAACAATCATAATAGAAACAAATTCTTCTCCCTCTTTTTGTCAATCATCAACAAAGGGGTAAAAGCAAACATAATGAAAGCAAATACTTCTCCCCCTAAATCTTCAAAACAAAGAAGCAATAAATTATTCCAAGGGGTAAAACCAAAGTCAATATGATATCAATTGAAAATAACAAACTTTGAGAAATGCCAAATCCTATTTGAAGTAAAACAAGGCATTGAAACAAAATAACATTTTATATCAAAATGAAAACAAGTAATGTAAACTTGATACCAATGGATAAAAAATTGATACCAAATTTAAGGAAACAAATAGCATCTTGATACCAAAAGAAGATATTTTTCATTATAAGCATATGATACCAATTACTTTAATATCATAAAGTTAGGGAGTGGGAAACAAAAACAATGGTAAACCAAATACCAATTGAAATATAAAATACGAGTTTTCTCCCCCTTTATGAAATACCAAAAGAAAATATGCATAGGCTTGAAATAAGATACCAATTGAAAATTAAATCAATTGAAACATGATATTCATTAAAAATTCAAGCTTAGCAATCTTAAAATTATGATAAAGCTTGTATATGGATACCATTGAAAAACTCAAGCTTAACATAACCAAAATTTGTGCTTCAAGATATAGGGATATAATAAGCACAAATAAATCATCTATATATGTATGTAAGAAATAGATACCAATTGAAATTGATACTATATGAAGTGTAAGCATACATATATATAAAACAAAACATATATGAGTATACAAAAGAATGTCAAGATTGATACCAATTGAAAGAATTCAATGATACCAATTGAAACAACAATAAGATCAAGTGTATGACTCATATCAACTACCACCCATTCATGGTTCAAGATTTAAATGATTTTCATTATAAAGCATACATGAGCATGATCTCCCATCCAACCGCCCATTGATGGTAGGGGTTTTCAAAAATAGGTTTGCAAATATAGTATGTTTGAAAACTACTACCAAGTAAGAATATCACAACTAGTTATATGAATCAACTAGTATGAGATCTTTCAAATAAGGAATAACACGAAAATATTTTTCATGAAACATGAAAATCACATGATCACTAAACACTCAAATCCATAAAGCCCAAGTCAAGGTCTCATGAAAACAAATCATGAGTAAACAAATAAAGTGAGTGTACGAGTATAATGTGAGAACACATAATCATGAAAATTTACGGTCAAGCTCATGATGAAATTCCTTTAAAACATGAACACATGAAAACTAAATTTTCATTTCTAAAAGAAATTTCCTAAAAATACGAAAATCATCAAAACAATTTAAACTTCAAGGCATATGTATGTCTTGACAAAACAAAAGTATACATACATATCCCTAAACACAATTGAGTCCAAAATATAGATTTGCATGAAAAGCAAATGACTCAAGGGGCATACATGTATATCTTAAGGTTCGACAAAATAGACATATACATGAAGTGAAAACACCTTATCATAGAGAACACATCAAAATTAGGAATACATGTTTGAATGCATGAATCATCAAAACTAGACTATACTAGAACATCTAATGGGTACAAATAGGCATCCAAGCACAAACATATATAAAGGTTTATTTGTGGCCCATTCTATGTACAAGTATAAATCCTAGTTTTAATGAAAACTAACATCTAAGCATATATTCAAATCATAAAGCATAAAATGAGTCATAAATCAAGGATATTACAAAATGATCATTAAGTAAATCTACATGCTATAAGAATCATGATATGCATAATATCAAAACATCAAAGCATGTGGCAAAAATAAAGATCATAAAACACATCACAATTGTTTAGCTATTATAACATAAGTTCAATTATCGAAACATGAATTATTAAAACAAAAGTCATGAACATCAAATGATCATTATGCATATGCATGTACATTAGATCTAAAGCATACATGTTAGTTTAAACAAGGTGAGACACTAAATATAGATTCATATGAAGCATGGGTACTCAAGTAACTAAACATGTACAACCTTAATCTAATGAACATGGCACAAGTATAATGAACAACAAAACACCACATGCTATAAATAGATGAACATTAAAAGCATGCAAATAAAATGGGAGTTAGAGAATGATACCAAAACCGATGAAGGTGCATCTCTAGTTCTCCAAACCACGGTGGTCCTCCCACCAAATCTCATTGAGAGTGAAGCATCCAAATGGTTCTCCTTTTAGCTTAGAATGCATCCACCTCAAGGCACCAACACTCTCCCGTTATGCGAGAGCCTCCACCTACATCAAACATCAAAGAGGTGGATCTTGGTACCCATTTTCTTGTGGGTCCACGGGGGTTAGTATCTCTCCTAACCCAAACAAGATTAGTTGCTAAATTTTCAACATGTAAACGATCATAGCAAAATCTAGCAAGATGGCCTTTTCGACCACAATGTGTACAAGTGTACACATGAGCATACATGTTATGATTGTGTCCGTGATGGGCATGTGTATGCCGTGTTGGGTGTGCATGCATAGTTGGAACTTGTTTCTTGCGAATCAAGGATTCCAAACGAGTGTGGTTCATGGCACAATGGCTCAAAGTGGAGCCCAAACATTCAACACTTTTCTTCAAATTATTAATATCATTTTCAATGTTAGAAGATAAAGTGGAGCATGCAATGGGTGTGCTAGAAGTAGAAGCTACACTAGCATGGCAAACATGAATATCAATATCATTTTGTAAAGATTCATTTTTCTTCAAAAGCAAATCCAATTCTTTTGAAATTGAATCAATTTTATTTTCAAAGTAAGGTTTTCTTTAAAAACACAATCCAACTTTGAAGATAAAATCTCATTGTTTTTCAAAACATCATCACAATCATTTTGGCTTTTTAAAACATTAATTTCATTTAGGGCAAGTTCAAGTTGAGATTTAAGTGAGTCACGTTCACTAGCAATCTCTCCCTTCTCTTGCAAAACGGTTTCAAAAGATGTGCATAAATCATTTAATTCTTCTTTTAAAAGAATATTCTTCTTTTTCAAAGATTCATGTTTTTCTAAGAATTTTTCAAGCTTTTGAGCAAGTTCCATATTTAAAGTTTGAACTTCACCACATCCATGACAAAATGAACTAGAGCTATCATCTAGTTGAGAATCCGAATGTACCTCATGGGAGTCATTCCCATGGACCATAAGGCAACGCTCTTCGGAATTGTCTCTCCTAGATCTCCTCATCTTGTTGAGAATCGTTGGAAGCTTGGGAGACGTCAATATGCTCCAAACTGCAAAAGTCGAATCATATCGATCAAAAACATGTACAAGATATTCATTGAGAGATGCTCTAAGTGTTCTAAGTGCAAGTGCATTGGCCTTCTTATGCTTGCTACTATTAGGGAGGGTTTCTATAGTGATGGCTTGATAAACTAGATGACCTAGAGTTTTTAAATGCCTAGTCATGTCCACCTTCCAAGCATCAAGTCTAAAATGGTCAAACATAGGAGGGCTAGCCATGAGTGCAAACTAGTATGAGTGCAAATGATAATGCAAATGAAGATTAGTAAACCAAGATCTTGACTCCTAGGTGGTTAAACCTAAATATCAGGAGCACTAGCTCTGATACCAATTGAAAAGTCATCTAGAGGGGGTGAATAGGTGATGTGGCTAATCTATGAACTAAATGCGGAATTTAAAAACTTAATACAAATTACACTCAAGTGTGATCAACAAATGATGCACACACAACCAAGCCAAGCAAGTATGAATGCACAATATAAATAATTGCAAGGCACAAAGTAAAGAGAGAGATAGAGAGAGAGTCAATGGATCAAGCGCAAACAACAAGATGTGTTTCGAGGTTCGAGCACCCAGCTCTACATCCCCGCCTTCGACACACGAAGGATTTCTAATCCACTAGCAAGTCCACAAAGAACTCTCACAAGGAGTACCCAACTCCTCTCTTTACAAACACAACCTCCTCCTTGAGGCAAGCTCCAATCCAACAAAACAATCACCTCACAACTTGAGGGATTAGCACAAAGCAAACAAGGATCACCTCACAACTTGAGGGATACAACCCAAGGCACAAAGCCAAACAAAAATTGGGTTTTCAACTTGGTGGTTCAAACAAGCAACCACAAACAATCTCTTTTTCCTACACAAAATCCTATAGAAAAGATAGTAGATTTTAGCTCAAGTGTGGAGAAAACCAAGGGATTTGAAACCAGCAACTCAGAAAATCTTTGGGAAATAAATGAAACCAAGATAGAGAAGTTCAATTCAAAAGCTTTTCCCAAAACCCTTTTCTTTGATTTTTCAAACCCTAATGAAAACACCAAAAAGATTGTTCAATTTGAATCCAAAAACCTATTTTGATTGCAGCAAAAACACCTGAGAGAATGAAAATTTTAGCCCAAAAATTCTTAGAGAAAAACTCTGTCAAATGGGGTATTTATAGGCAAATCTGGAAAATAGCCATTGGCAGAAAAACTGCCAGAAATACCCTGCCGGTCGACCGCACGGTCGACCGTCCAACGGTCAAAAAACAGCCGTCAGACAGCTGCCGGTCGACCTGGCGGTCGACCCAGACAAACAGAGACCAATCTGCTTACAGTCGGTCGACCGCACGGTCGACCGTCTACAGAAACAGCCGACGTGCACGTTTTTGTGCACGTCCGGTCGACCGGCCGGTCGACCGTCCATATGGCACGGTCGACCGGACCTGTCGAACGGCCCAGCCTGGCTGTCAACAGAATAGGTCATATTTGGAGCACATTTTTCAGGCTGAAAACGTTCGAATTCATAAAAAGGTATATAGGAATGATTTGTAGATCTTTAAGTTATCTTTCTAATGCATCTGAAATCAACTCAATATCAGTTAGGATGCGAAAGTTATCAATAAAACACTGACAGGTGTCAAAACAGAAACTGTAACCTGTTTTCAGAACAAGAACAGATTTCAACCAAATATTTGACAACTTTAAAATTAGAATCTGAAAATGGTTATTAAATAAGAAATATAGATCTAAAATTTATCTTTGAAATTCAAGTTAAATCATATTATTTGATTATAAAAATAAAAAGTTATGATAATAACTATAGAAGGGTGTCAGGCAGATCAGTAGAACTAAAACTGGTTCAACTCCAAAACCCGATATATGTTTTGATTAGAAATGCCAAAACATAAAACACATGAAATAGAATATCAAACTAAGTTTCTTTAAATAGTTGAAGCATACATGTATATAGAACAAATCTAATATACATTAAACCATGTAAACTTATTTTGATATAATCCTATTCATGTAAACCAAGATCGGTTAAACCAAAAACCGAAAACCAATATTCAAAAACATGAAACGTGTGTGTTGTGAACTTGAGCTTATCATACTATACTAATCTTTACAATTAGGATCTAAACACAAAACTAAACTATGAATACCTAAGTCTTCTTGTAGAGCGCAATCTCCAAGCCGACTCGATCCAAAACTTCTTGATCCACCGAGCAAGTGCAATATATGATCTTTGACGCTCGGGCTCTAGAATCAACAAGTGCAAGCTTTCAAATCTTCTTGTTGAAACTAAACACCAACTAATATCTTGTCAAATATCTGAAACTTAAACATTACAAGATTATTAGTACATATAACTACATGAGTTAATCATCATCAAAACTAGAGTGGAAGGCCTTTGGGCCAACAGCTCCAAGTTCGGCAAGGACAAATCCAACCATCCTGCCCCACCAAGATCTGTCGGAAGAATGAACCCACCCGAGCGGGCGGAAGTCAACGGGAAAATCACTCCTAACCTTCATGAACTGATTGATGAAGGTAGTGCCAAGCTGAGGGGTCTCTCCTCTCGGATATTCAGACCTAACCAATCCAGGGAGTAAGCCAAAGACCTCTCTCCCATGGCCGGCAGAATGTACTTCTTTGGCACCTAGTTTTCCGAGCGAGACGCCGGAGGCAGATCGGGAAAGATCCCATTCCATTGCACGGTGAATAGACATATGCTGGGGATAAGATAGGGGATACATCCTCTCCATATTGGGAAGAAAGAACTTCCTATCCCCTATCTGACGAAGCCACTTATAATCTCCGTCATGCAAAGTCCTATCATCCTCGTCGATGTCATCACCAAAGAGGAAAACAGGCTTCTGTAATGGAGTGCGCGAATCCGTCTCAAACACTCCATCAGTGATAATCTCCCGTAGGGCATCATACTGGCCTTGGAGATCTTCTCCTTCCGCTCTTTTGACTTACCAGTAGTCACAGGATCAGTTTTCTGCAGCACAAAGGTCAGGTTATGATCAGCGCCGCCTACATGTCCAAAATGGCACTTTTTGGATAAAGGGTTGGAGGAGTATCGCACTGCAAAAGAGAACAACACTTGATCAGAAATCTGACATAAAATGGTTAAGTGTTTGAGTCTCAAACACAGGAATGAATCCAGACACGGAGATCATCAAAATCTGCGTTCAGACTCAAAGAACGCGAGATTAGCATGAAGCCCACACTTCAAAATCTATGACTTAGAAAAATTTTTAAGTATCGGACTCAGACGCGAGATTCATAAAAACTTGCGTCTGATCTTACAAGACGCAAGGATTGTAAGAAGTCTGCGTCTGAACTCCCCACACTTAGAAATATTCTAAGCGTCGAGTCCAAAACGCAAGGCTCAATGGGGCCCTTTGTTCAACAAACAGATACGGGCTCAGGTGGATAAAAGATGCAGAGGCCGTCAAACCTGTGTCTTGTCTATCAACTCAAGAACCGTGCCTGAAGATCAAACACGGGCATGAGCCCGCGTTGGCGGTTCACATTCAAAAAAGGACTTAAAAGTTAAAAGAACTCTGTAAGCCCCTTCAATGGCGGAAATCAAATCCGATGGTTTTATTACCTGAAATGGGGACTTCCTGTATGGAGGAACCACCCATATGGGTTTCAGGAACAACAATCTTCGAAGACGAAGCAGTATGCTTAGCTTTTGGTGCCATTGCAACTATGGAATCGGTGTTGAAGATGGTAGAAATGAGAAGAACAAAGCCTCGAGCTTTCTTTAACCCTAAAAGGCCCAACAAAGAAGAAGAGTCTAATGATGACTCTTGAAAGACTGTTGTCTTTTATAGGCACAGCAATTCGCAGAGATACGCGGCGCTTGGCTCGACGCCTAATCCCTGCCTGACGCGTGGCAAGCATATTAAATGCAGCATGAAATTCGCGCGCCAAAAGGGAGATGTCCCCTCAATTCTGCTAGACGCGTGGCAAGCATATTAAATGCAGCGTGAAATTCGCGCGCCAAAAGGGAGATGTCCCCTCAATTCTGCTAGACGCGTGGCAACGCGTCCACAACACGGATTCAGGTTCAACAGAAAAATCGCGTCCCTCCGAAGATCGCGCCTCTTCAGTAAGGCCAAAGTCGCGCCTAGTTCACAGAGTAAAGGCTGCGTCTTTATCCCAAAAGACGCATCCCTACAAGAATTGCGTCTCTGCAGCAGAACTAATGATGCGTCCCCACTCCAAATGAGAACTGCTTCTTTAAAGCAACATGACCACTGCGTCTACAGCACTTGCATTGAGTCCTTGCTTCTGCGATTCAGTTCAATAGTACACTGGCACAGACAGATGACTGTTTACCTCTGGTTCAAAGTACACCAACAATAAGCTCAGAGCACTAGGGAGGTCTAGACTGTGTATCTAGACACTCACCACGATCATTTCTGACAGTTTCAAAGGGTTTCACAGTACACTCACAAAGTCCACATTCCAGACAGGATCAAGCTCAGAACATCTCAAATGATTGTCAGTCCAATCATGAGAAGTATGAATTCAACTAGAGTCCAAAGTATTTCGAAATCCGTCCCAGTCAACCGCGGAATATCGAAAACTTTAGAGGGGGTTCTGTAGGTTGTCTAAAAATCACTAAAAGACAAGTCATCAAAAAGTAAAGTCCAAACTCCAGACGCAAGGCTAATCATAGCCATCACCACAGCGTCAAGACGCGAGGGTCTAAACCCGCGTCTCAGCACCACTGCGGCATTAAGGCGCGAGAGTCGAAACTCGCGTCTTTATAACATCAAGGCGCGAGGGTCGAAACCCGCGTCTCTACAACATCAAGGCGCGAGGGTCGAAACCCGCGTCTCAGTTGTAACTGCCCTTGTTATGGGGTCAATCACGGCCCACATAACAAGGAAGTTAACCCCCATTTTGGAGCGTTTTTAGGGGGCACGTTCACCCCTAAAACCTCTATAAATAGCCCCTCTTGCTATGGAGAAGAGGTCGGTTGGCTGATCAGATAATTCTTGGAAAGGAACTTGGCATTGTGAGGTACAGAAGCCCCAAGACTTCCACCAAGAAGAAAGAGAGTCCAACTCTTTAAGCAACTTGCTGCGTACAAGTTAATCTTTGCTTATAATCTCTTTGAGATTCCTAGTCGGCAGGAGCTGTGTTACTCCATCTGCCATCCAAAGAGAAGACCCCCAAGAAGTTTTGACGTGCACCCGGTCAACGGAAAATAAGATTCACTTTCCACCGCCACATCAAGAACCCAGCACAAAACAAAGGGGAGATTCAAGTCTCAACATCTCCCCTCTCTTGTAGTCGGAGTGTGAATCCGCTGTAATCTTTCATTTGATTCAAGGAATTTTTACACGAATTTCTCCCACAAAACACTAGTTCATGATTTCAAGTTTTGTTTTTATCAAAACTTATTTTTGGATTTAATGTCAAAAATATAGAGATATCATTTTTATGTGTATTGGATTCTATCCATACACACTATACTTCAAATGTATTTCAATATTGTGTTTTTGTATTTATATAAGTTTTGGAGAAAACGAATTTTCATTTCAAAAATCTAAGTTTTGGAAAATACGATTTTTTGTTTAAAACTAAATTTTCAAGCCTAAAAAATAGTTTAAATAGCTTGTAATATGTGTTGAATTTTTATCACATATATTTGTACTTAAAATATTTACATAAATTTATTTCTGCGAAATTTATAGAATTTTATGGGAAATATTAAGTATTTAACAAGTTAGATTTCAAAAACCTAAAAACTCAGTCTGAGCCTTCTGCCCTTCGACCGACCGGTCGACCGTACTAGAGCTCGGTTGACCGAGCGATCGACCGATGTGCTCAGAGACGTGGACACTGCCTTGGCCTTGGGTCGATTGATCGCACGGTCAACCGATCCAGAGAGTCATCTCTCTGGATCACGCCCTGCTCGACCGACCGATCGACTGACGCAGAGAGGGAGCTCTCTGGTTCTGGCCTCGATCAACCGGGCGGTCGACCGACATGCATGTTACCTTGGGGCGGTCGACTAACTGGTCGACCGACAACCCTAACCGTCAATCCGACCATTGGCGGTCGACTGGGCCTGGTCGACCGACATGTCATTTTTGATCTGTTCTGAACCCCAACGGCTATATTCTAGACCCCCTATAAATATGGGTTTTTGAGGCCAGTTTTCACCAAGATTTTCAATTGTAATTTTTCCCACATTCTTAAGTGTTTTCAACAAGTTTTTAAAAGAAGTTTTTGTGCTAAAAATTCTCTATCTTTATTTGTTTTCAAAGTTTTTGGAAAATCAAAGAAAAACAAGACTTGGGAATTTTAGTTTTGTTCTTAAATTTCATATCTATCAAGAAATTTTTCCCAAGTGTTTTTTTTGTTGTTTCTTTTTCAAAACACTTTTTTTCTCACACTTGAGCTATCAATTTTAAACCTATCTTTAGGATCTTATTTTTTGTAAGAAAATTGTCTGTGATCCTTTGAGATCACCAAGAGTTGCTTATGATCATTGGATCACTAAGATTGCACCTGTTTCTTTGCTTTGGCTCTATGTCTTCCCTCTTGTGTAGAGGTGATTGTGTTTGACAGAGGAGTTGTGTACTCCAGGTGTTAAGTTGTAATTCCTCGGTGGAGGTCCCTTTGTGGAAGGTCCTGTATGGACATAGTGAAAATCTTTCTGTGTGAAGGCGGGGACGTAGAGCAGTGACTCAAACCTCAAAACATATCCTTGTGTTTGCGTTTGGATCTTTCCTCTCTCTCTTTTATATCTTTCATTGTCTTATATTGTTCATATTATATACATGCTTGGTATTGTTTGTGTGCCCACACTTGTATTGAACCAAGAGAGCTTCAAATAACACCTCAACTTTTAATTTAGAGGAATCTCGAGGAGTAGTTACAGAGTCCTTCAAGGAAAATTCAGGCTCACTCTTGGTTACACATAGTGTGTTAGCAATTAAGTTTTTAATTCCGCATCATTTGTACTAGATTAGCTTGTCCATCTATTCACCCCCTCCAGGTGTACTTTTATATACAGGATACATCTACCTAATTAGAGCTCATCCACCATTAAGTTTTCAATTAATGTAATAAAATAATATAAATAATAGTGACTCAGGAGCGCTTGTCATTTGATCACTCTGTCGTTTGGATAATGATACACGTATGCCATGGTCAGGTGTGTATTATGAAGGTTGGAGAAATTCAATGCAATATACAAAGTCGTTGCTGACAAAAGGAGGAGAGAAAGGTCTTCGAAAAAGGAGACATGGTGATGGTATATTTGAGAAAAGAAAGAATTCTTGCGGAAACATATAACAAGTTGAAGTCAAAGAAGTATGGCCTTTTCCAAATCATAAAGAAGATCAATGATATCGCCTATGTTGTGGATCTTCCAAGCGATATGGTGATGTCAAAGACATTTAATGTGGCATATCTCTATGCTTATCACCCACCAGAGTAGTTGTATCCAAATAGTAACTCAAGGACGAGTTCTTTTGAAGAGAGAGGGGCTGATGCAGGAGATCAAAGAAGAAGCAGCAGATAAACTAGCAAGTAACTTGTCGACAACACCTCTGACGACCTGTCGACAACACCCTCAAAAGGCCTGTCAACAGGCTTTTATAGTAAGTCTATAAATTACAGACCTGTCGACAGTTGAAGGGGGCTATCGACAAGCCTATGTAGTATTAGAATATCTTACTTCGTTTAGGAGTTATTTTCTGGGTCCGTTTTGGATTCCAATTTCTTTTATTTTTGTTTCTTTATTTTAGTTTCCTAATTTTAAAAATATTCTTCTTTTATTTGCTTATATAAAGCCATTGTATCCTAGGATTTTAAGGTATTCGACTTTTAATCAATGAACTTTGAGTTTTTCCTCATATTTGTTCGTGGATTCGAGTTGTTCCTTTTAGCTCGTGGATTCGGGTCTTTCTTCCTCGGGGATTCGAATAGTTACTCTTATCTGAAGATCTCTTTAGGATTCATCAACGATAGCACGAGATCTAGCCCACATCGTTTGTCTTCTTCGCTTTCCCATATGTGTCAGTAAATCAGCCCAAATATTTATGATTCACTCTCAATGAGAGCCACACTAAATCTTTAATAAATATCTCACATTGGCTTACCAAAGATAACAAAGAATTCTTAGCATTTAATAGATAACACGTGTCTTTTAACCAAATCTTCCACGTGAATAACAATCATTTTCAATTTTCACTCCTTTTACATCTTTCATGCTCTCTAGCTCAAAACAAATGAGACCATGTCCGTCCTCGTGACCAGAGGCGGAGCCAAGGGAGTGCAAGAGGGGTCGTCCGAAAAATGCTCTAGGAGAAATGTCAGGTGCCAACAACACACCCGCTCTATTATTTTGTGTCTCTCGTCTTTAAAATCCTGACTCTACCTCTGATCGTGACTGTCTTGACCTTAGTTGTCAGGTTTGAACCAAATATCCATGAATCTAGATCACAGGGACATTAGTCATGCCCAAGTTCTAGGAGATCGATCTTCTGCAATTTCATGACAATTTCGTGAGAGTCACTATCACTAGGACCTCTCAAGAAAATTCTCTCTCTCTCTCTCTCTCTCTCTCTCTCTCACATTTTGACTCCAACTCCATCTTCAAGCTTCGAGGAAGCTGAGAGCCATGGAATAACTGATTTATCTCTCTCTCTCTCTCTCTCTCTCTCTCTCTCTCTCTCTCTCTCTCTCACATTTTGACTCCAACTCCATCTTCAAGCTTCGAGGAAGCTGAGAGCCATGGAATAACTGATCTCTCTCTCTCTCTCTCTCTCTCTCTCTCTCATTTTGACTCCAACTCCATCATCAAGCTTCGAGGAAGCTGAGAGCCATGGAATAACTAATTTAGCGAATCCTTCAATGACCGAGCACAAAAGTTAAGGACGATGACGTCTTTGCTTACGCTAATATGCTGATGATAACCGTGATGGCGCAATCAAAGAGACAACTATGAAAGTGACAACTTATTTTTCTTATTTTATTTAACTTGAGAAATAGAAATAAATACTTTTGTGGAGGATTTACAAACACGCGTCATCTTACCAAATCTACTTCTCGTTTTTTTTTTGAGCTTTAAGTTGGTAGTATCTCGTCTATGGGCCAAACTGCAAACAACTTGGTTTTCTTTTAAAATGATGAATTACGCCAAAGAGGAATTTACGTGGTTAGTTAGAACGCTAACTTTTTAGCTGTGGAGAGCACAATTTAGATGTACAGCTGATGCAACCTAGAAAAATTTTTATTGTGAAATTAATTTTGGATGTTGTTTGGAAACCTACATGTATAACATAATAAATATCTCACACACTTGGGTGCACGTAAAATATATAGGTGCATGCATGCCTACAGGCGCTATGTTGATCAATGAGGTTGAAAACAGTGGCGCAGCCACGAACGGGGGCATAAAATATATTATTTTCCTCAGTCAGGTTTAAATTCTAGCTCCTTGTTCTCATCGGTATTTGGTCGAACGTGTGACGGGCTCAGTCAAGTCATGCAAGCATGACCCACACACACGGGGTTCCACCCCTGGTTGAAAAGTATCTCATTTTGGCTAGGACTGAGCAAGTAGACCAGGGGTCAACTTCTTCCACGTGTGGACTAGTTCAAATTCAACGAGTCGTAAAAGTAAACTTTGTAGCCAAAAAAGTCCATTTGCATGAACTGGTGACAACTGTACATTGGCGAATACTCGTTCAAGTTGGACTAATTCTTTTATTTTTGTTGTAGCTAGCTAGGTCCACTACTTGAATCTCTATCACATCTAGCTTCCATTCGAAACTTTAGCTTTTGAACCTCTATATTATTATTATTATTATTATTAAAGAGAATTTTATCTACATTTACGTGTCTTTAGACTCTTTTTTCTCCTCAGGGCCGGCTCAATTTCTAGGGAGGCCTTAGGCGAAAAATTCAAATGGCCCTTTTAAAATATACTTTAAAAGTAATTAATACTAACTAATATTTTATTTAATTAATATTTTATTGAAAAATAATTCTTCTAGCTTTTTAAGATGCAAAATTTTTAATCAAGTTTTTGTATTCAAGTTTTTATAATGTATCTTTTTCTATAGAGTAGTTACACCTGCCGTCAGTCTGAGGTTTGGGCGACGGGGGCGGTGAAGAGCAAGACTACAGAGAGAGTTTTAATTTTGAAAAATTCTCTAATTATAATTAAATAGTTAGGTAGAGTGGAAAAGAGGAAGTGGAAGAGACTCCTCTTTAATTATAATTAAATAGTATAGGGAGTGGAGGATATTAGCTTGGGAAAGTGGAAGAAACTCATGCTTTTCCTGTTAATATAAAAAATGAAGAGGGAAAAAAAATCAAAAAAACGTGGATGACAAGATTCAAACTCGCGCAGGCAAAGCCCACACAATTTCTAGTCATATCCGATAACCACTCCGGAACGCCCACTTGAACAAACAAAAAATAATTTTTATATTTTATATTTCTTATTTTAGTTAAATATTAATTTACACTATAATTTTGGAGGCCCCATTATATTTGGGGGCCCTAGTCGACTGCCTCGTTCGCCTAGAGGTTGAGCCACCCCTGTTTCTCCTACAGTTTTTAAGACGTAGTTCCGTAACAAATTTGATATTTGGATATTAGTTCCTCACAAGTCATTATTTGAATATTAGTCCCTAATAATAATGGACTGACTAATTGAGATTTCCTCTAGTTCAAGGTCATCTAAAATAGCAGTTAACCGCTACAAAACAGTGAACTGAAATGCCACTTTCTCAACCTCGTGTTCTTCAGTGCTCTCATTAGGGTTACCACCCCCGACGCCTAAAACAAAGGCTCCTCTGTGGTCTCTATCGACCCATCTCTCTCTCTCTCTCTCTCTCTCTCTCACACACACACCAGAAACTCGGCTGCTAATTTACTTTCATACTTTCATCAATTGGTGATCAAAATCAAAGCGAAGGTATCGTAATCATTGCATAATTATTTCTTATTCCAAGACTTCTCTTGGGTCATATATCTGCAACCCTTTACGAAGGATAGCACGAAATTACTTTTTGAGAGAAAAGCACATGATCATGATGCAATGGATTAGAAAATAGTCAAGAGGGATATGATTTTGAGATAGGTTGATGTTTTGTCCATTCCCAACCACGCAACAGCTCATGGGCATATGATTGAGCATAAAACCCAAGCATATAACCCTCATCCCCATGAAGAGATTGACTCAGTAGAAACTATAATTACTAAAGGCTTGTTTGATTGAGATTTTGTTTTGGAAAAAACTAGGACTCCACAAATAAAGCTTTTTAAGAGAAAGTTGCAGGCTACAGTATTTTTGGCAGGATTTCTTTGCGTTTTTCTTTGCTTGCGAGAGGAAAACATTGACCCTCTGAATCTCTACTGTTTGCAGGCCCCACTATCTTTTTTTGCTTTAATAATTTTCTCATTCAAACACATTAGTGCTGGAAAGCTTTGGGAACCACCTTTACCAGAGCAAATAGGTATTTTCCAGCTGAAATTTTTGCAAACAAACAGCTCCTAAATGCAAAGAGAAGATGCAAACTAAACAAATCAAAATGAAACAGAGGGTGCAAAATTCTGCTCCAAATTTGCAATTAAAACTCAACAAATCTTATGTATCTCCCATTGTCATCTCGATTGAGATTTCATTGTTAGGAATGCGTCCTCATCGTCCAAAATGTCCTGAAGTCATAATCAAAATCATCGCGGTCAGCACCTAGCCCTCTTTGAACTCTTTCATTCTTGGCGAAGACTTAGGTTCGCTATAAAAGATGTAAATGGCTTACAATCTAATTACAACTACGACATTTGTTTGGATCGTAATTCGTAAAAGACTTACACAACTCAACTACCACTAACTTACAGCCTAGTTACAGTTAATTTTGTGGTCATGCAAATTTGAACTATTTTTTTATGCTAATATTATTTTTTAATATTTAACATTTTTAATATTTATTTGCAATATTAAAACTTTTTAAATCACCAAATAGTTAATTTTGTGGTCAACTTTTTTACTTACGACTTACACATTACGACAACCAAACACCATAAATATAATACACCCCCCCCCCCCCCCGCCCCGGGGTTATGTGTGGTTCTGTGTTGAAACTTGATTGTAACAAACGCTTTCAAGATAAAAAAAATTCCCGATTCTCAATTATCTTAGAAGATAAATTTGTTGATACCCTTCATAGTATAGGGAGCAAGTAATCGAATACCGCGATTCAGACATTACCATTTCTCTTTTATACCAATTATCCCCAATTACATAACTCTAATATTCTTACAAAACTACTCTATAACTAAAAAATGTATCCGTTGTTTCCGACGTAATAACTCATCATTTTAATCGACCAGTGAGATCTAGCTTACTCGTAAAAAGGTGGGCCTAAGTTTGGGAAGTCTTAGGTTCAAGTCTCTGCCACGGATCCATGACCTTTGTTTCAAAAATGAAATTATCATTTTTTAATCATGATTTTCTGCAACTGGACTATGTAGCAACGTTGATATTGACTGGCCTGCTGACTTTAAAACATGGATTTCTTTATCTTATCAGTTATGGCCCATGGGCTAATATGAAAAATAAATTTAAAGAAAAAAAGAGCAAAGAATAGGAGATTGAGGGAGAGGACAAACAAACAGAAGAGAAATAAAATCAGAAGATTAGGTGGTCCATGTGACCAAAGATTTGCATCCACACAACACATGAGAACACTACAACCTCACAATCTCATTGACACATCCACTTCTTGCTAAATATCAGCACGGTGCACTTGAACCACAAGAACTTCTATCCTCTCTTCACTCCAACAGAGGCCCAATCCCAAACTCCAATCTGTAAACAAACAAGTAGAGGAAACAAAGAAAGCAAAGAGGGGGGAAATTGGACTGAAAATGGCTTTAGAAGCTTGTTTCCAAGTGAGCACCGTTGCCTCTGCAGCCACCCCAGCCACCACCAGGTCAAGTTTTTTGCATCCTCACAAGGAAAAGCTCAGTGTTAGACCAAGGAGATCCTCGGTATCATCGTTCTCGGCGTCAGCGTCAGCGTCTTCGTCCTCCAGGCCATTCGAACGTGGTGGTCGTACGAGCCGCTTCGTCTGCGAGGCGAAAAATGCGGTGGATGGAGGTAAGATTTGCTCCTCATGAGGATGAAGATGAAGATGAATTCAAATTATGTACTTGCCGTCAGTCTCATCAGCATTGCTAGCCCATGTGAATCTGACGTGCATATTGTTTGGTTACATGCAGTTGTAGCAGTGGATGATGCAGGCTGGGACAGCAAGGTCATCGGCAACGAGACTCCGGTGGTCGTCGAGTTCTGGGCTCCATGGTGCGGCCCTTGCCGCATGATTGCTCCGGTGATCGACGAACTGGCGAAGGAGTATGCCGGAAAGATTGCCTGCTACAAGGTCAACACTGATGACTGTCCCAACATTGCGAGCAAGTACGGCATTCGGAGCATTCCGACTGTGCTCTTCTTCAAGGATGGGGAGAAGAAGGAGAGCGTCATTGGTGCAGTGCCAAAGAGCACACTGAGTGCCACCATAGACAAGTATATTTGATTGTGCATTGTACAGTGTTGTAGAATATATTGTAACATACTTTTTAAGATTACAGTTGTTAATGAGTTCTTGTTATCCAATTTGTTTGTTATGAGAATTCATCAGATAATAAAAAATTGAGGAAGTTGCAACTTCTTTTCTTTCTTTTATGATAGAATGTTCACCGTGACTTTGTTTCTTTATACAGTGAAAATAGCATCTTTTAATGACAACCCAGTAGAATTATTATATGAAATTTAGCAAATAAAAATGAGATGTAAAGTATGAAATCCGCAAAAAAAAACCATGTACTTGAAAAACTCATTGTATACATGTGGTTGTTTCAAAGGGGAAGTAAATTAATTAAATGTTTCTTAAAATGAAGATCAATTTTATTGAAGATGCTTTGAGTTAGTTAAAGGTTATGTGCTTATTAGATTGAGATTATGATCTGATTAAATCCAATAGAAGAAATTGAAACAAATAGTATCTGTTAACAGACATGTGATACATTGTATCTAAACGTGTGTATAGACATGTGATATATTGTATTTAGTCATGTGTACTTTTCTTATTTCAATCTCCACTTTTATATATATTGATGTAATTGCTTTATGAATAATATATATAAATTTTTCTTTCTCCAAATTATCATGATATTAGAGCCATTCCTCTGTTGATCGTCGTTCTACACTATCAATAAGTTTGTACTGTGTCATGCTCATGTAGCTGTGCCTAGCGTCGGGTAATCTTTTCATCTTCCACTATTGTCAACCTTGACGGCATCTTACTCCAGTGCCGCCCTCGACCCTTGCCTCCGTAGCCGAATTCGGCCCTCACCCTCCAGCGCGAAGGTTTCCTCCTCTGAGATCTCTCTAGCAATGACTTCACCGTTCCCGCCGTCGATGAGAGACAATCGACGAGCAATGACTTTACCATTCCCACCGTTGATGAAAGACGATCGACGAGCGATGACTTCACCATTCCCGCCGTCGACGAAAGACAATCGACGAGCATATTTCAAACTCTCGATGCTTGATCCACCGTGAGTTTGAGTGCAATAACTCTAATCTATAATCCATGATTTAATATGTATAGTAGTATTTTAATATATATATATATGATTTGTATTAAGAGTTATTATTATTTTATGTTGGTTTTCATAACTAAAGTGTACAAAGAAGTGTTTGAGAAGTTGAACACCAAAGAGGTTGAAAAAAATATACATAGAATTGCTCGAATAAGGGAGAGAAAGACTAGAGACTTATGTACCGTGAGATCTGACAAAGATGAGGATCAAAAGGTTTTAGTTCGAGATGAAAAAATCAAAAAAAGATAGAGAGAGTATTTTGACAAATTGTTCAATGGTAGTTCTACTCAAGATTTGGATGAGCTTACCATTCAGTGCCAAGATATAAAACGTAATTATATGCGCAAAATTAGCGAATCTGAAGTTAAAGAGGCCTTGAAGAGGATGAAGTCAAGGAAAGCTATTGGCCCGGATGGAATCCCTATTGAGGTATAGAGATGCTTAAGAGAGATGGGCGTGAGATGGCTGACAAACCTCTTTAACAAGATCTGGTTAATTAAAAAGATGCCAAATAAGTGGAGAAAGAGTACCCTAGTACCTCTCCATAAGAACAAGGGTGATATTCAGAGTTATTCAAACTATCGTGAAATAAAACTCATGTGTCACACCATGAAGCTTTGGAAAAGGATAATTGAACACATGTTAAGGCAGAATGTTAAAATATCAGAGAACCAGTTTGGGTTCATGCCGGGGTGATCGACGACAGAGGCTATTTATTTGCTTCATCAACTTATAGAGCGATTTCGAGAGAGGAAGAGAAATTTGCACATGGTCTTTATTGATTTAGAAAAAGCTTATAATAAGGTGCCAAGAGAGGTTATGGTGGGCATTGATGAAAAAGGGAGTCCCTATCAAATATATTGACATAATCAGGGACATGTACGATGGAGTAGTGACAAATGTCAGAACTTGTGGAGGTATAACAAGTGATTTTTCTATCACAATTGGATTACATCAAGGATCTACATTGAGTCCATTCTTCTTTGCCATAGTGATGGATGAGCTTACTAGAGCTATTCAGGATGAGATACCGTGGTGTATTCTATTTGCTGATGATATTGTCCTAGTCGATGAAACGAGGGCTGGGGTAAATGCAAAATTGGAGCTATGGAGGCAAACTTTAGAATCTCTAGGTTTTAAATTAAGTAGGATCAAAACAGAGTATATGGAATGTAAATTCAGTAAACAAGAAATCTGAGATTATAGTATTGTGACACTAGATGGTCAAGAAATACCGATGAGCAGTCATTTTAAATACTTGGGTTCTATTATCCAAAAAGATGGGGAGATCAATAGTGATGTCAACCATAGAATCCAAGCCGGCTGATTGAAATGGAGGAGCGCAACAGGAGTTTTATGTGATCGTAATATTCCATTATGGTTGAAGGGAAAGTTTTATCGAACTGCTATTAGGCCAGCTTTGTTATATGACACAAAATGTTAGGCTATAAAGAAATATCATGCCCAGAAGATGAGTGTAGCAGAAATGCGCATGCTTCATTGGATGTGTGATAACACGAGGAGAGATAAGGTGAGAAATGAGGATATTTGTACTAAGATAGGCGTAGCCTCTATAGAAGAGAAGATGAGAGAAAATCGCCTATGATGGTTTGGTCATGTGCGACGTAGACCTATAGATGTGCTAGTCCGGCGAGTATAGCGTATCAAATTAGGGCAAGTTAAAAGAGCGCAGGGGAGACCGAAGAAAACATGGATGGGGTAATACGACAAGTGTTGGCCCAAAGGCCCATCACTCTAGTTTTGATGATGATTAACTCATATAGTTATAGTACTAATGATCTTGTGTTTATATAGTTTCAGATTTTGTATCAGGATCTTGTAGGTGCTTAGCTTTAACAAAGGAGTTTTGGAGCTAACACATGTAGATTCAAGAGCTCGCGCGTCAAGGTCGCATCTAGCACTCGGTTGGAGTCAAACTCTTTGGATCGTGTTTTGATCGAGTCGACTTGGAGAAAGAGTTCTACAATAAGACTTCAGTTTGTGTTTAATTTAGTTGTGTTTAGATCTAGTGTAAAAATAGATAGTGTTGATACGCTCAAGTTCACACACACACAAAAGTTAAATATGTCTGGTTTTCGGTTTAATCAGTTTTTGGATTTAAAGTTCACATACACATGATTTTCATGAATAGATAGAATCAAAATAAGTTTACATAGTTTAATGTATGATTAGTAGTGAAAAGTACATTTTTATCATAACATTTACCATCACATTTTCATATTTATTCATTTAATTCTGCACATATACTAATATTTTATTATTTATTGTGTGTAGGCCTCGAAATATTTAAAAGAAAGAATTAAAGCCTAAAAAGAGCCCAAAAGCCCACATATAAAGCCCAAGTGCAAAAGTGCAAATATCAATTGTCAAAAATGCAAATACACAAGGGCCAAAGTTGCAAATACAAAGAAGAGGGAAGGATAGACTTCTATTCAACCCTAAATGCTTGCAGGATGAAGATAAAGATACAAGAAGCTTCATTTTATCCCTAATCTTATTCAAAGTTGGATTAAATTGAATACAAAGGAGGAAAGGATTAATCTTCATCTCCTATTCAAGTTCAAATTCAGGAGATAAAGTCCTAAAAGATGAAGAGGATAAAGCTAATCCTAAAGATAAAAGGAGAAGAGTTTAAAGATAAATTCGGATTCAGACTGTACATGTTTAGTATTCAGATCATAACTTTTGCTACAGATATGCAAATCCGATGATTCAAAATGCTCCAGAAAGAAGACTTGAAGACCTACAACTCTTATGTTGATAAAAGTTTCCAATTCAGTACGTAGATAAGCTAATTTCAGCGATCAACATGATAATAAGTTGCAGGACAGATTTGATTTGAACTTCTATGGATAAGTGCCACAAGTCTGGAGATAAGATTTTTTGGGAGAGTTGTACCAGGACTCTACATCTTCTAACTCCTATAAATACCCCTGCAGATGCAACACAGAGAGCGTCCAGAGGCAGAGCCAGAGGGCCAAATCTAGGGTTTAGGTTTTCTTCTTGTAGTTTAGATTTTCTTTCCTCCATTGTAATTTTTATTTTCCTTTTTGTAAAAACTGAGAGGAGATGATGTTCTCATGGAGGAAGGGATCTACTTGTACTGATGGTGACAGTCGGTGTAAGTTTTATTTTTCCACCATTGTTTAATAATCGAATCGAGGTTTGTTTTTGTTCTTTTATTATCTTTGTTTTTTTTGTTCTTGTTTAATCTTGTGTATCTCAGTGTTTTCCTTCTTCTATTTTCTCTCTAATGTCTTGCCCACCATGAGAACCAACTGCTTCGAGACTACCTAGCCGAAGAAGAGCCCTTGATGGCCTATGGCGATGAACAGGTCTTCATAGTTGTCTTTTATTTCATAGTGTAGATTAAGAAGGCGGACGATCCTATACGCCATGCTTGTACGCCTTCCAAGAAAAGGTAAATCATCGCAACGGTTCAAAAGGTAAGCAGACTGAAGAGGTATGTGTTTCTTTCTTTCTTTCTTTAGTTTAGATTTCTATCTCTATCTCTCTCAAATTCTTTTCACCACACTTCCTTGTAAATACCATCATAACTAATAAAATAAATAAAAATTTTAGAGAATCTTACAAACGCTTCCATCGCTAGTCCCTCCCTGAGGATCACGACCCGCATAGCCTTGCTACAGCGGATTCGAATTGAGCACTTGCACACCTTTAATTCTCAGATCTAATATTTTATATTTTGTGTGCAGGTGAAAATCAATCAAAATTTTGGCGCCGTTGCCGGGGAGGGACGGTAAGTTTTTCTCTAATAAAAAAATTAATTATTAACTAATTCTTTTAATTCTTTTCTGTTTGCAGGTTTGGAGAACAGAAAAACAGCAGCAGAAGTGGACATATAGCAACTCTGTGCCTCTGCCCTCGAAGGCAGAGCAGCAGAGCCTGCTACTTAGCCGCAGAAACCGCAGAAACGCGGCAATAGCCGCGGATCCGCGGCAGTAGCAGAGGACTACTTACTGAAATTTTTGCAGGTTGCTGCAAATTGCAAATATTGTCTACTGCTCTGTTAAAATTTGTTCTGTGATAACCCTGCTTACTGCTAATTAATTCAACAGTAAACTATTTGTTGTTAAAGATAAAAAATTGATTAGACGTTTGCATATTAGGCACGTGTCTTTTCAATTCATTTATTTTTACTGTTGAAGAGTGCTGGAGCAAGGTACGTACGCATTGCATGTAGAATAGGACTCATCTCTTGGTTGATTTTCTGCTTTGAGTGAATCTTATCTACTTATCTTGTACACTTGCACTAATTCATCTTAAGGGCATAACCCATTAACAAGATAAGGTGGGGATTTCATCACCCTTCCTTAGCCCAAAAATCATATCCCAAGCACTCACTAACCCAAGCCTAACTTAAAAATTAGTAGACGTTGGCCCTAGGGGCATCTCGGACTCAATAGGAGATTATCCTAAGGGGGAACAGTGCTGGAATTTGACTCTTGCCAAATCAGTCCCTAGGAAGGGGATTGAGGGCCGAAAGCCCGAAGATTGGTGGTTATTTAATTAAGGAACGTCTTTGACGGAAAACCTCCCACCACTCTTGCCCAGACCTGGCTGATTAACTTATGGTCAAAGTCTACACCCTACCTCCCGTGGACAGTCTAACCAGTTAGGAGTCGTCTAGGTCATAGGTCTACCCTAACTTAGGTTAGAATTTTTTCTTTTTTGTTTGTTTATTTGTTTGTTTTTCTTTTTCTTTGTTTGTGTTTGTGTGATATGGCATATAATAACTTTTCCAACTTTAATCCATATTACACACCTAACTCTTTTTCAGATATTACCAACCCGGTATATCATAACTTTGATCAATCTAGTGTGCCGGAATGGTCTTATCCGAATAATTATAACCCATACCCCCATCTTATGACCATAATTTTCATACTTTCAACTCTTCACAGAGTTCATGGGGTTTCGATTCCCCGAGTCCAATTTTCAACCGACTTGTCCTCCGTCTCCACCTTGTCCACAATATTCCCAAGAGTCATACTCTGATCCACCTATTCAGAATAGAATACCATCTATCGGGGAAATGATAAGTATGCATGAGTCCAAGTAACAATTACCATCAATCGCAGACATGATTATGCGTGAGTCCACCGACTCACAACTTCATCACGATTACACTTCATCCTTTCAAGTCCAATCACAACATGATGAACCTATCAACTATGAAAGGATGCTTGCAGCCATGACTCAGGCTAGATTAGCCCGTGATCGTGAAATAGATCTGATGGTTCAATCTTTACGTTCTCACCGTTCGGCCATTTCTGCTTTTGCTGACCACTCTCTTAGAGCCGACGAACCAAGTTGCTTTGGACAACAAGATTCTAATTCAGTGCCATCATGTGAACTTGCCGAAACTTCAAATTTTGATAACTTGGCAAGTTTTTTCTTTCCTGAAATAGAACTTGAGCATGAATATGATCATGATCTTCCACTTGATGATTCAATTCTACTTCCTGATTCAATAATGACTCCAGTATCGCCACCTGATTTTACTTTTCCCGAGTCAACATTGGATCCTGTTCCAATTCATCATGAAATTGAATCACCCATTTTTGATGATCATATTGAACTTGACCAATTTTGCAATTTTGAAAATCCCATAGATAAATTGGCAAGTTCTCATTTTTATGTAATTGAACCCAATGAGATATGTGACCTAGATTCTCAAATCTGTGATCAAGTTCAAATTCCCGAATCATTGTTGACTCCTGTTTTGTTACCCGACTTAGGTAATATTTTAGAGTCAGTTTTGGTTCCCACACCTATCATTTCTGAACTTAAATCACCAATATTGAGTCACATTCCATTATGGGAAGAATATTGTGGACTTGAGCTTCAACTTATTGATTTGGACCCACTTCCTGAACTTAGCCCGACTCCTGAGCCCTTACTTGATTTGAGCTTCTTCCCTGAGTCGGTATTCGTTCCCGCACCTATAATGTCCAAGTCAATAATTCCATCTTTCCATACTCCATTTTGGGACAAGGAGGTTGACAAAATTGACTCTGAAATTTATTATGAAATTTGGAAATTTGATGGGGTGGAAATTCTTAAAAATGATTATACATATATTTTAGTGGGTTATGTAAGGAAAATTTCTGGTGGGTTCCACCAAATTATATGTTATCTTGATTGGGTAGCAACGCTTGGCCCAATTAGACCACCTCCGGAACCACCACCTTAAGGTAACTTCCGCCTTCCCTTGTTCTGTTTCATGCATATATGCATTCATTCATACATTGAGGACAATGCATGAGATAAGTGTGGGGGAGGCTTTACTAACATACTAACATAGGTAGAAACTAACAAAAATTTGCTAATATTAAAAAAAATTGAAAAAAAGAAAAATTTTATAAAAAGGACAATATTTTGACTTATCTTTTGAAAGAAATCTAAGTTAGTCTTAAGAATTAGGAAAATCATGATTAGGATTTCCGAAAACTTGGTCAAAATAAATAAATTGTTGAATTTTTAGGTATAGGAGGAGAAATTGAATAAGTAGTTAGTCTTGATTTTTACCTTAATGAAATGTGCATACCTAATGCATATATAGGATTCTAAGACAAAGACCCTTGTGCCTCATAAAAAAAAATGCCTAAAAAAAAAAAAATTCACCAATTAAGCTGGATACATGTGCCTCAAGAAGCATAAGTATTCACGCCTAAAGGTGAGTAATATAAAATAAAGTCCTTAGTTTTGGGGCCTAGTTCACTCGAATTTGAGTCCGCGGGGTGTTTTCTCACCTGGTGCCCTAAAGCCAACCGGTTTGGGAGTCATCGACTTTAAATTCGCTACATGGGTGGATTAGAAAGCCTAATAAAACTAAGAATATGAGATATGTATTAACACATCTAAGAGTCAATTAGTTAGGTATGAGGGCCTCAAGAAGTCTTGATGCTTACACGAAAGAAAATTAGATGAGTTATACATATTAAAAAAAATAAAAAAGAAAGAAAAAAAATATATAGAGGCATGAGAGTCCAAGTTAAGGAATTCCTAGCAAAGTTACAAGGATGCATATGATTTAGGGTAACGAAAAAGACTATACACAAAATTCAGTTTTGATCCTTACCTAAAATGAATAACAATTGACTTTATTAAGACTAAGTCTAAGAATGAATAAAAATGAGGATCCTAAAAACTTATAGATTACTTAGTCTTTTCAAAAGTATTTCAAATATTTCCTTTTTATGGATTTTGTGGGTGTAATCCGCTGAAAACCCTCACGAGACAACACTCGTCCTCTAGGGTAACCTAGGGGTTTAACGGCTTGTTGCACATGCTAAGTGCAACCGTGATTCCTACGAAAGTGAGTTAGGTTAGATTAATTTTTCTTTTCTTTTTCTTTTTTTTTTTGATTTTTACTCGAGGACGAGCAAAAAGATAAGTGTGGGGGTGTGATTAGTAGTGAAAAGTACATTTTTATCATAACATTTACCATCACATTTTCATATTTATTCATTTAATTCTGCACATTTACTAATATTTTATTATTTATTGTGTGTAGGCCTCGAAATATTTAAAAGAAAGAATTAAAGCCTAAAAAGAGCCCAAAAGCCCACATATAAAGCCCAAGTGCAAAAGTGCAAATATCAATTGTCAAAAATGCAATTACACAAGGGCCAAAGTTGCAAATACAAAGAAGAGGGAAGGATAGACTTCTATTCAACCCTAAATGCTTGCAGGATGAAGATAAAGATACAAGAAGCTTCATTTTATCCCTAATCCTATTCAAAGTTGGATTAAATTGAATACAAAGGAGGAAAGGATTAATCTTCATCTCCTATTCAAGTTCAAATTCAGGAGATAAAGTCCTAAAAGATGAAGAGGATAAAGCTAATCCTAAAGATAAAAGGAGAAGAGTTTAAAGATAAATTCGGATTCAGACTGTACATGTTTAGTATTCAGATCATAACTTTTGCTACAGATATGCAAATCCGATGATTCAAAATGCTCCAGAAAGAAGACTTGAAGACCTACAACACTTATGTTGATAAAAGTTTCCAATTCAGTCCGTAGATAAGCTAATTTCAGCGATCAACATGATAATAAGTTGCAGGACAGATTTGATTTGAACTTCTATGGATAAGTGCCACAAGTCTGGAGATAAGATTTTTTGGGAGAGTTGTACCAGGACTCTACATCTTCTAACTCCTATAAATACCCCTGCAGATGCAACACAGAGAGCGTCCAGAGGCAGAGCCAGAGGGCCAAATCTAGGGTTTAGGTTTTCTTCTTGTAGTTTAGATTTTCTTTCCTCCATTGTAATTTTTATTTTCCTTTTTGTAAAAACTGAGAGGAGATGATGTTCTCATGGAGGAAGGGATCTACTTGTACTGATGGTGACAGTCGGTGTAAGTTTTATTTTTCCACCATTGTTTAATAATCGAATCGAGGTTTGTTTTTGTTCTTTTATTATCTTTGTTTTTTTTGTTCTTGTTTAATCTTGTGTATCTCAGTGTTTTCCTTCTTCTATTTCTCTCTAATGTCTTGCCCACCATGAGAACCAACTGCTTCGAGACTACCTAGCCGAAGAAGAGCCCTTGATGGCCTATGGCGATGAACAGGTCTTCATAGTTGTCTTTTATTTCATAGTGTAGATTAAGAAGGCGGACGATCCTATACGCCATGCTTGTACGCCTTCCAAGAAAGGTAAATCATCGCAACGGTTCAAAAGGTAAGCAGACTGAAGAGGTATGTGTTTCTTTCTTTCTTTCTTTAGTTTAGATTTCTATCTCTATCTCTCTCAAATTCTTTTCACCACACTTCCTTGTAAATACCATCATAACTAATAAAATAAATAAAAATTTTAGAGAATCTTACAAACGCTTCCATCGCTAGTCCCTCCCTGAGGATCACGACCCGCATAGCCTTGCTACAGCGGATTCGAATTGAGCACTTGCACACCTTTAATTCTCAGATCTAATATTTTATATTTTGTGTGCAGGTGAAAATCAATCAATGTATATTAGATTTCATCTATATACATATATGCTTCATATATCTAGAAAAAACTTATTTTGATGATCCTATTCATGTGCTTAGAGTTTTGTAATTAACAAAACTTATTTTTGGATTTCATGTCAAAAATATAGATATATCGATTACATGTGTATTGGATTCTATACATACACAATATACTTCAAATGTGTTTCAATATCATGTTTTTGTATTTAGATAAGTTTGGAAAGAATCGGATTTCCATTTCAAAGTTTGGTTTTCGGAAAATACGATTTTTGTGTTTAAGCCTAATTTCTATATCACAAAAATAGTTCAAATACTTTGTAATATGTGTTGGATTTTGGTCACACATATTTGTTATTCAAATATCTAACAAGAACTTATTTTTGTGAAATTTATAGGATTTTATGAGATTTTATTAAAAATGTTTAAGTTTCAAGTTCTGAAATATCCTAGCCAGATCTACTGGCGGTTGACCGGACCGGTCGATGATCGGGGCGAAGCCAGCACTCGAAAATGTATATTTTATGAAATCAATGTAAAAGCAAGCGTGCTAATGTTCCCTTGATACTTCCGTTATAGCATTGACTCAACGGGTCGAATCCACAGGGACGGAAGGCGATAGAAGCATTAACAGTCTGTTCACGTGTTATGTTAACAATTCCTTCTTTGTTAAAGAATGAGAAAAAGAAAAAGAAAAAGAAAAGAAAAAAAAATCTGAAAGTGATAGGTGAAGAAGATGATGAAAGCGGTGTAAAAATAAAAGAGAAGTGATTTGAAAAATAAAATAGAAAAGAAGATGAAGCTTGTGGTAAAGAAAATGAAAATAAAGGTAAACAAAGAAGATGGTGAAATCAACGATGAAAAGATAAAAGAAGTGTTTTGAAATCGATTTTTAAAACAAAGTAAAAAGAAAAGAGAATGCTATGAAAGAAATCTCATGGTTTCTAACTACTAATTACTCCACTAACATGCTAACCTCTTAGTGATAGTTGCCTCACATGGATCCTTGGCCATCACTAATCCTTGGCTTCAAGAGACGATACAAAGTATTGAAAAGGACACCTAGAGGGGGGTGAATAGGTGTACTTGCTAATCTAGAAACTAAATGCGCTAAATGCGGAAGCTAATGCAAATTTTGCAACACACTTAATACAACACACAAGTGTAGCCGAATTCCCCGTGAAGGGCTCTGGATTAACTCCTCTTGATTCCCCTTGAATGGGTTGAGGTGCTATGTGAAGCTCTTGTGGTTAAGTATAAGTGAGGCACACACACAAGCAAGCCAAGCATATAAGGATGAACAATATAAAAGATGCAAGGAAACACAAGCAATATATGATATGAATGAAGTATGATGCTTTGCACAAATAAATGAGAGAGAGAGAGTTAGAGAGACAATGGATCAAATGCTAACAACAAGATATGTTTCGAGGTTCGAGCACCCAGCTCTACATCCCCGCCTACACCACCGTGTAGGATTTTCAATCCACTATCTCCCACCGAGGGAACCTCTACCGAAGAGGATTTGTTACAACACAAGGAGTACCAAACTCCTCTCTCAATACAAACACCACCTCACAACCGAGGGGTAGGCCCGAAGCCAAACAACAACCAACGCCTCTACCGAAGAGGGTTACAAACCAAACTCCACCTCTCACTAGAGGGAGTAAACACAAGCCTCAACCTCTACCAAAGAGGGAGCAAACCAATCACCCGATCAACCTCTACCAAAGAGGGATACAACAAGAACAAGGGTGTTTACAACAAGTGGTTCCAAAGACCACAAACTCAATCTCTCTTTTTCTCTTTTTCCACAAAACAAATGATCCTAAATAGATTAGGATAGAAGATAGCTCAAGTGGAAAACTAGGTGTTTGAAAAACAAAAACTCAAAGAAAAATACTTGGGAAAACTCTTGTAAAAGATATAGAATGAAAACCAAGACAAATCTCTCAAAATACTCTTTTCTTTGATTTTTTCAAAACCTAAAACAAATAAGATGAATTCTTTTTGGCACAAAACTCTTTTGAAAACTTGTATAAACACTAGAGAAACAGTGAAATTTTTCTTCTTGAAAATCTTATCAAAACAGCCCAAGAGTTGGGGTATTTATAGCCCCAAAACAAAACTAGCCGTTAGGCTGATGTGGCAGCCCTGACAGGCTTGGCGGTCGGCCGCCCGGCCGACCGCCAACGGTCAAAAATGTGACCGTTGGTCAAACCCGGTCGACCGCCCGGTCGACCTAAATAAACAGAGAGCACTGCTCTCAGTTATGGTCGACCATCCGGGTCGACCGCCCTTGTGTCTGCCAGACGTGCACGGCTCTGTGCACGTCGGTCGACCTCATGGGTCGACCGGCCCTTGGTGCGGTCGACCCATGCGGTCGACCGACCTGGCCTGTCAGTCACAGATCAGGGTCTGAAACACAAGTTAAAAATATTTTAGAAAATCTTTTTAAGTCTTGTAAAAATACCCAAAAATAGTTTTATCATTTTGCATTGATATATAAACATGTGATAAAAAGTTTGGCTCAAATATCAATCAATATGAACTATTTTTGTGTCTTAACATTTTTTTCCAAAAAACCAAAACTTGTATTTTTATCAAACTTGTTTTTTTTTTTTCAATACATGAATAGGAAAGTCAAAATAAATTTGTATAAGTCATGTAAGCATGTATGTATATAGAACACATCTAATATACATAAAACAATGTAAACTTGTTTTGATCAACTATTCATGAAAACCAATTCCAAAACATGAAACGTGTGTGTATTGTGCACTTGAGCATATCAACTATACTAAGCTTTACACATGGATCTAAAACACACTAAACTAAACTAGGATACCTAAGTCTTCTTGATGATCTTCCATCTTCAAGTCGGCTTGGTCCCAAAACTTGATCCACCGAGTGCAAATGTATGATCTTGATGCTCGGGCACGGTAATCATCAAGTGAAGGCTTCCAAACTCCTCTTTTCGAAGCAATCACCAACTAATATCTTGATAATGATCTGAAACTAAAATCACAAGATAATTAGTAAACATAACTACATGAGTTAATCATCATCAAAACTAGGGTGGAAGGCCTTTGGGTCAACAATCTCCCCCTTTTTGATGATGACAAAACTCATGGAGTTATATATGCATGGATTAAAGTTAAACTTCAAAGAAGCTCCCCCTTGACTCATGCATAAACAAATAAACAATAATAAATATGCAATGAATAATAATGCATAATCATGCATAAACAATAAAAGGTTTTAGATACCAATGAAATGTTCAAAAACAAAACATGCTCTAGATACCAATTACAAAACATGCTCTAGATACCAATTAAAATTAAACTAAATTAAACTTAATATATGCAAAACATAAACATGCATATATAAACCATAATCTTTCTCAAATAATTCTCCCCCTTTTTGTCAATCATCAATAAAGGGGTAAAAATCACAACAAAACAAAATCTTCTCTCTTTTTAATACAAAGAATCAATCTTCAATAAGGGGTAAAAGCAAAACCAAATCAATAAATTTTTCTCCCCCTTTTTGTTCGAGACAACGAATCAATAAAAATAATATTTTCCCCCTTTTTGTCTAAAACAAAAACAAAACCAATTAGGGGTGACAATCAATTAAGGTACCAATTGAAAGTATGTCAAAGAATAGCATCTTGATACCAATTGAAAGGAAACAAACAAAAAATATTGATACCAATTTTAAGCAAAACGCATGAAAATCTTGATACCAATTGAAATTAAACATAATAAATTTTGAATGTCTTAAACAAAAATTTTGATACCAATTGTAAATATCTTTCATTTTGAACATATGATACCAAATTTAAATTTTCAATCATAAAGTATGGGAGTGAAAAACAAATACTAATTCAAAGATGAAATACGAATTTTCTCCCCCTTTATGAAATACAAACTAAATCAATGCTTAGGCTTGATACCAATTTAAAAATAATCAATTAAAACAAAATTGAAGCTCAAGCTTAGCATAAACACGATTTTGTGCTTAAAGATATAGGGATATAATAAGAACAAATAAAACATATATATGTATGAAAGATAGATACCAATTGAAATTGATATTCTTTGAAATGAAGCATACATACATACAAACATATATGAGTATACAAGAAAAGTTAAAATTGATACCAATTGAAAGAATTCAATGATACCAATTGAAATAACAATAAGATCAAATATATATCTCATATAACTATACCTCCCAATCATGGTTCAAGTTTTAAATGATTTTCATTTTAAAGTATACATGAACATGATCTCCCATCCATCCTCCCATGGAAGGTAGGGGTTTTCAAAAATAGATTTAAAAATAAGCTTTGTTTGAAAAACTCTACGAAAATGAAGAATACCGTAACTAGTTATAAAAAAAGTTGTAAACTAGTACGAAATCCTTCAAGTAAGAAATAAACTAAAATAATTTTCATAAAACACATGTAAATTACATAGCACTTAAAAACACTCAATATTCAATAAAGTCCATACATACTCATGAAAACATACTCATGAGAAATATTTTAAAATTGGTGAGTGTACAAGTAATGTGTGACATGGCATTATGAAATTTCCAATTAAGCTCAAAATTTCTTGAAACAATGAAGATCATCAAAATTATTTAATCTTCAAGGTATATGTATGTCTTATACAAACTAAAGCATGAAGCATCAAAACACGATAAAAATCAACATGATAAACATAAACATGATTATTATGAATATCCACATGTTATTGAAAATATGATATACGCAATAGCAACCAAATAGTGAGAACACAAACGAATTTATCCATATTAAACATGGGTGTCTCAAAATAACTAAACATGTATATCAAGAATCTAATAAACATGGTATTTTCATAGTAATCAACAAACATCAAAACATGCTATGAAGGATAAACATGGAAAGCATGTAAACATAAGGAGTTAGAGATTCGATACCAAACCAATGAGGACACCGCTCTAGTTCTCCAAACCAAGGTGGTCTCCCCACCAAACTTCCCTTGAAAGTGATGCATCCATTTGATTTCCATGAAGCTTGGAACGCATCCACTCCAAGGTACGACAACTCTCACGTCATGTGAGAGCCCACACCTACATCAAAAACAATAGGATGGGTGGTCTTTGGTACCCATATCTTCTTGGGTCCATGGGGGTTAGTACCTTCTCTAACCCAAACAAACTTATTTGCTAAATTTGAAACATGTAATCTATCATAACAAATTTAGCAAGGTGGCCCTTACGTCCACAATGTGTACAAGTGTACACATGAGCATACATAGTGTGATGGTGTCCGTGAGGAGCATGTGTATGCCGTGGAGGGTGTGCATGAAAAGATGGAACTTGTTTCTTTCGAAACAAAGATTCCAAGCGTGTATGCCCAACAACACATTGGCTCAAAGTGGAGCCCAAACAATCAACACTCTTCTTTAAAACATTTATATCATTTTTAATCAAGGAAGAAGTGGAGCATGCAAGGGGTGATCTAGGTGAAACTACCCTAGCATGGCAACATGAGAAACAATATCATTTTTCAAAGATTTATTTTTATTTAAACAAATTTCTAATTCTTTTGAAATAAAATCAATTTCTCTTTTTAAAGAATTATTTTCTTTTAAAACAAAATCAATTTTTGAAGACAAGTTTTCATTTTTCTTCAAAAGAGTTTCACAATCTTTTTTAGATTTTAAAAACTCATTTTCTTTAAGTGCAAGATCAAGTTGAGATTTTTAATGAATCCCTCTCATTAGAAATCTCCTCCTTCTCTTGCAAAACAACATCAAGTCTAGCAATCAAATTTTTATTTTCATTGTTAATGCATAGACTTTTCTTTTTCAAAACATTATAATTTTCAATTAGTTTTTCACAAACTATAGATAGTTCTTCATTTAAAGTGTTAGCATCAACATATTCATTTGAAGAACTAGCACAATCAACACTATCTAGTTGAGTTTCCGATTGTACCTTATGGGAGTCATTCCCTTGAACCATCAAGCATTGTGATTCGGATTCTCCACTAGATTCCTCTTCTTGTTGGATTTGCATTTGAAGCTTGGAGGTGGTGGTTGTTGTCAACTTGTTCCACACTGCAAAAGCGGAATCAAGGTTAGAAACACTCATAAGATAGTCTTTAAATAATGTGCTTCTAATGGCCTCAAGGGCTTGTGCATTGGCCCCTATATGATTGCGATCTCCAAGATAGCATTTCTTGGTGGCCGCAAGAAAGACATGCAAACCTAGGGTCTTCAAATAGCTACTCATCATAACCTTCCAAATCTCAAGTCTAGAAATGTCAAACATAGGAGGGCTATCCATGAGGGCAAACTAAATGTGTGCAAACAAACAAATGCAAACAAGATTAGCCTAAAATGAGGATCTTTAACTCTAGGTTGTTAGACCCAAAATCAGAGCACTTGGCTCTGATACCAATTGAAAAGGACACCTAGAGGGGGGTGAATAGGTGTACTTGCTAATCTAGAAACTAAATCCGCTAAATGCGGAAGCTAATGCAAATTTTGCAACACACTTAATACAACACACAAGTGTAGCCGAATTCCCTGTGAAGGGCTCTAGACTAACTCCTCTTGATTCCCCTTGAATGGGTTGAGGTGCTATGTGAAGCTCTTGTGGTTAAGTATAAGTGAGGCACACACACAAGCAAGCCAAGCATATAAGGATGAACAATATAAAAGATGCAAGGCAACACAAGCAATATATGATATGAATGAAGTATGATGCTTTGCACAAATAAATGAGAGAGAGAGAGTTAGAGACACAATGGATCAAACGCTAACAACAAGATATGTTTCGAGGTTCGAGCACCCAGCTCTACATCCCCGCCTACACCAACGTGTAGGATTTTCAATCCACTATCTCCCACCGAGGGAACCTCTACCGAAGAGGATTTGTTACAACACAAGGAGTACCAAACTCCTCTCTCAATACAAACACCACCTCACAACCGAGGGGTAGGCCCGAAACCAAATAACAACCAACGCCTCTACCGAAGAGGGTTACAAACCAAACTCCACCTCTCACTAGAGGGAGTAAACACAAGCCTCAACCTCTACCAAAGAGGGAGCAAACCAATCACCCGATCAACCTCTACCAAAGAGGGATACAACAAGAATAAGGGTGTTTACAACAAGTGGTTCTAAAGACCACAAACTCAATCTCTCTTTTTCTCTTTTTCCACAAAACAAATGATCCTAAATAGATTAGGATAGAAGATAGCTCAAGTGGAAAACTAAGTGTTTGAAAAACAAAACTCAAAGAAAATACTTGGGAAAACTCTTGTAAAAGATATAGAATGAAAACCAAGACAAATCTCCCAAAATACTCTTTTCTTTGATTTTTTCAAAAACCTAAAACAAATAAGATGAATTCTTTTTGGCACAAAACTCTTTTGAAAACTTGTTTAAACACTAGAGAAACACTGAAATTTTTCTTCTTGAAAATCTTATCAAAACAGCCCAAGAGTTGGGGTACTTATAGCCCCAAAACAAAACTAACCGTTAGGCTAATGTGGCAGCCTGACAGGCTTGGCGGTCGGCCGCCCGGCCGAAACGGTTAAAAATGTGACCGTTGGGCAAACCCGGTCGACCGCCCGGTCGACCCAAATAAACAGAGAGCACTGCTCTCAGTTACGGTCGACCGTCCGGGTCGACCGCCTTGTGTCTGCCAGACGTGCACGGCTCTGTGCACGTCGGTCGACCTCATGGGTCGACCGGCCCTTGGTGCGGTCGACCCATGCGGTCGACCGACCTGGCCTGTCAGTCACAGATCAGAGTCTGAAACACAAGTTAAAAATATTTTAGAAAATCTTTTTAAGTCTTGTAAAAATACCCAAAAATAGTTTTATCATTTTGCATTGATATATAAACATGTGATAAAAAGTTTGGCTCAAATATCAATCAATATGAACTATTTTTGTGTCTTAACATTTTTACCAAAAAACCAAAACTTGTATTTTTATCAAACTTGTTTTTTTTTTGAATACATGAATAGGAAAGTCAAAATAAGTTTGTATAAGTCATGTAAGCATGTATGTATATAGAACACATCTAATATACATAAAACAATGTAAACTTGTTTTGATCAACTATTCATGAAAACCAATTCCAAAACATGAAACGTGTGTGTATTGTGCACTTGAGCATATCAACTATACTAAGCTTTACACATGGATCTAAAACACATTAAACTAAACTAGGATACCTAAGTCTTCTTGATGATCTTCCATCTTCAAGTCAGCTTGGTCCCAAAACTTGATCCACTGAGTGCAAATGTATGATCTTGATGCTTGGGCACAGGAATCACCAAGTGAAGGCTTCCAAACTCCTCTTTTCGAAGCAATCACCAACTAATATCTTGATTAATGATCTGAAACTAAAATCACAAGATAATTAGTAAATATAACTACATGAGTTAATCATCATCAAAACTAGGGTGGAAGGCCTTTGGGCCAACAAGTATGACAAATAAGATGATTTTTTACATTCAAACTTGCATCAAGAGCAAGCTAATGCAAACAGTAGATCATCAAAACTATTAAGAGCAAGCATGAAATAAGAGAGAGTTAGCTTGGTTAGCAAGTTAGATGTTAGAACCCATCATCATGAGCCATCAATGACTCTTGCAAGAGCAAGGCCTTGTAGAGGCTATTAGATTCGTATGGATTATCAAGTAAGTGGTTAGCTAGTTAGTGGTTAGTAGCTAGTCACCATGAGAGAAAAATCTAACTAAGCATCATGTAGAAGATGGAGAAACTTACAATGAAGAAGAAAGGAGACACCTTTACATAGATTGTCAACATCTATTACATCAATATCTCTCTATCTCTTTCTAAATCAACTCAGCCCTAATACATGATCTATAAAAGAAAAGAAACTACAAAATAAAAGAGAAAAAAATCTAAATCTACAACAAAAGAGAGAAAACCTAGCCTATTAATCTGCTTCCGTTTCAGCCAAACCCTGTAGTATTTATAGGCAAAAGGAGGTTCCAGAAGACGAGACGAGGGGCCCGCCATAGGGCCGCGAAAACGCGACTAAGCATCTGTTGGCCCAAAGGCCTATCACTCTAGTTTTGATGATGATCAACTCATGAAGTTATGATTACTAATGATCTTGTGTTTAATTAGTGACAGATTCATTATCAAGATCTTAGTAGGTGTGGAGCTTCAACAAAGGATTTAAAGACAAGTTGGAAGCTAGCACCGGTTGATTCACGAGCCTATGCATCAAGAACACATCTAGAGATGAGCTCGGTGGATTGCATTTGGACCAAGTCAAGAAGATGAGAAGCCTTCAAGTGAAGACTTCAAGAAGATGAAGACTTGTGTCTAGGTATAAGATTTTGTTTTGTTTTAGTTAAAAATGTAAAGGATAGATAGTTGGTGGATTGCTCAAGTCTATATCACACACACACTCTTAATAGAACTCTTGATAGAATTGCTTTCATAAAAGATTTTTATGTTTAGAAAAGAATTTTTAGTTAATAAAAGATTTTCTTTTGACAAAATATATATACCTTGGTTTTTGGTATTTCTATCATGTATATTCTTTTTCAACCATAACCATGTTTAGAGCTTAATGTCAAAAACATAGATATTACATTATGATTGTGTAGTGGATCATATCCATACACACTATGCTTTAAGATGAAATCAAATATCTTGTTTTTATATTTTGTGAAGTTATGAAAACCAAGTTTGAAAAATACATGTTTTGATTTTTGATAAAATTTGCAAGACGCTGAAATAATATGAATATGTTGATATATGTCTTGAAAATTTTTATCACAAGTTTGGTTTTCAATATAGAATGTTAAAACAAGTTTATGGAATTTTTATAAGTGTTAAAAGATTTTAAAATTAATTTTTAAAACAGTTTTCCAGACCTGATATTGGCTGACAGGCCAGTCCGGTCGACCGGGCGGTCGACCGAACCAAGGGCCGGTCGACCCACGGTCGACCGGACGTGCACAGACTTGTGCATGTCTGTCAGCACAGTGGTCCGGTCGACCGGACGGTCGACCGCTGCAGAGAGTTCTGCTCTCTGGATTTCTGGGTCGACCGGGCGGTCGACCGGAGGCTGCAACGGTCGGATTTTTGACCATTGTCGGTCGACCGGCCGGTCGACCGGAAGCTCTGACAGAGCCCAACGGTCAGATTTTTCTGGCCTCTATAAAAGGGGGTTTTGTCATTGTTTTAAGCTAAGATTTTAGGAGAGCTTTGTGCTAGTTTTTCCCAGCCTTTCTAAAGAGTTTTCTCCACATAATAGTGAGCAAATATTTCCTATCAAAAGGGATTTTATCAAGAGAGTGTAAATTGTGATTCTTTGAGTTTTCCTCCACCTTTCTAATCCTTGCTTTTCTCACACTACACTTGAGCATCCATTGTTATATCTATCCTATAGGAGAGTGTTGTAGTGAGAGTTTGTAATTGGTGATTAAAGTATTATAGATCACCAAAGATTTCATCCTTGTTCTTTGAGGAGACGGGCAAGTGTGCTCGCGGTGGTTTGAGTTCGTGTGTGAACTCGTTGGTTCGAGGTGCGGCCTCGGCAAGCTTGTGGGAGCTTGCGTGTGTACGGGACTTGGGAGTCCGAGGGCTTGTAGGTGTTGCGGCACCAAGGAGAGATCCGTTGGGATCGTGCTTAGTGGAAATCCTTTGTGTGTCGAAGGCGGGGATGTAGAGCAAGTGTGCTCGAACCTCAAAACAAACCCTTTGTGTTTGCGATTGCTTACTCTATCTCTCTCTCTCTCTCTTTGTCTCATTTATATCTTGCATTACCTTCATTGTCTTTACATTTACATGCTTGATATATTCCCTTGTGCTCATAATTGCTATACTTGATTAGGGATTGTTGTTAACACTAGTATTCAACCAAGAGAGCCAACGCGGCACCTCAACCCATTCAAGGGGAATCTAGAGGAGCTTGTCCAGAGCCCTGCAAAGGGAATTCGGCAACACTCTTGTGTTATACATAAGTGTTTAATTAAAAGAAGATTAATTTGGTCATCTTAGTTTTAATTCCGCATCATTTGCCATTAAGTGACCATTAGATTAGCCATCACCTATTCACCCCCCCTCTAGGTGATTTACAGCATCATGCAGAAGATAGAGAAGCTTACAATGGAGAAGAAAGGAGAAACCTTTACATAGATTGTCACCATCTATTACATCAATATCTCTCTATCTCTCTCTGAATCAACTCAGCGCTAATACATGATCTATAAAACAAAAGAAAATACAAAATAAAAGAGAAAGAAAATCCTAATCTACAACAAAAAGAGAGGAAAACCAGCCTATTTTCAATCTGCTTCTGTTTCAGCCAAACCCTGTAGTATTTATAGGCAAACGGCGGTTCCAGAAGACGAGACGAGGCCACGCGTCGAAAATCGATGCGTGGGCCCACCATAGGGCAGCGGAACAAGGATATAGCCATGTTTTCGCGGTAATACCAGGGACCTAGGTCCCTGGTTTTGGTGCGTGGATTCGCCTCACTTCGGGGACCTTCCAGATGTGCTCAGATTCGGGTATATACGTCCGGATATTCGTCTGACATGCGCAAGGGTCTAAGTTCAATGCATCTTTTAGAAGATCCCTTACTTGGCCTCCAAGAAATGTGAATTTAATTACTCAAAAATGGGTTTAATTAAGCGCTTATTACCCTTTTGCCGTCCTTATCTTGATTATCTGCAAGAGAGACCAAAACACGGTTTAGACTGACATTTTATTCATAAATCAGTAGGGAAATGCGATATAATAATGCAGAACTATAGATTAATCAGTCGACCGATGCGCATGAGGACGTGCACATGGCCAACCTACAAGGCTGGTCGACCGGGCGGTCGACCGACTGTAACTACCCATGTCTCGGGTAGTGTCGGTCGACCGGGCAGTCGACTGACAGGCTGTGTGCCTTGTGGACGATCGACCAGACGGTAGCCGGCAGTGCCTAACGATTAAAAAATTTGACCATTAGCCGGTCGACCGGAGGGTCATTTCTGACCTTTCAGGCTGCCAATAGCTATATTTTCCCCAACCCTATATAAAGGGATTTTGGGGGTTGTTTTCTACAAGATTTAGAGAGAGCTTTTCTTCCCATCTTACAAGTGTTTTGTAGCAAGATTTTAAGGAGTTTGTGTGCTTAAAAGTTTTATTTATTATTTTATTTTCAAGGGTTAGAAAAATCAAAGAAAAAGATAGTCTTTGGGAAATTATTTTGATCTTCATTTCTATTTCATTCTAGTATTTTTTCAAGTATTTTCTTTGTGATTTTATTTTTCAAGCACCTTATTTTCTCACACTTGAGCTATCATCTCTATCCTATCTATAGGATCTTGTTTTTGTGGGAAATATTGTTTGTGGTCTATTGTAATCACAAAGAGTTGTTTGTGGTCTATTGTGATCACCAAGTTGTAATCTTTCCTTTGCTTTGGGTTTGTGTTCATCCCTCTAGTGTAGAGGTGATTGTGGTTTGGCTTAGTGCCTTATCCCTCTTGTGTAGAGGTGATTGTGATTTGGCTTAGTGCCTTATCCCTCTTGTGTAGAGGTGTTTGTTGTTTGGCTTTGTGTATTATCCCTCTTGTGTAAAGGTGATTGTTGTTTGGCTTTGTGTCTTGCCCCTTTTGTGTAGAGGTGATTGTATTTGAGAGTGGAGTAGTGTACTCCAAGTCTTGTGTTGTAATTCCTCGGTGGAGGTTCCCTTTGTGGGAGGTCCAATGTGGACATAGTGGAAATCCTTCTGTGTGAAGGCAGAGATGTAGTCGAACCTCGAAACATATCTCGGTGTTTGCATTTGATCTACTATCTCTAAACTCTATCTCTCTTGTGTCTTACATTGCTTTATATTGTTCATATTACTTATATGCTTGGTATTGTTTGTGTGCCCAAACTTGTGCTGAACTAAGAGAGTTTCATATAGCACCTCAACTCTTATTTAGAGGAATCTAGAGGAGATAGTCCAGAGCCTCTCTCAGGGAATTCGGCTACCCTCTTTGGTTACACATAGTGTGTTGAAATTAATTTTTAATTCCGCACCATTTGTCATTAGATTAGCTAGTACACCAATTCACTCCCCCTCTAGGTGTATTTTCAATTGGTATTAGAGCCTACGCTCCTGATATTAGGTTTAACCACCTAGGAGCGAGATCTTGGATTGCTAATCTAGTATCGCATTTGCACTCATATAGTTTATACACTCATGGATTTCTTGACCCCTCCCATGTATGATGTTACAAACATTGATATTTGAAAAGTTAAGATGTCTATGTACCTTAAAACCCTAGGAATGCACCTTGCCACTATTAAGAAATCTTATCTTGATAATGACAAGCATATAGAAGCCAATGTACAAGTCCTAGAGGCACTTAGGGGCACACTTAGCAAAGATTATCTTTCTATTATTTCTCATTGTGATTCCGCTTTTACAGTATGGAACACATTTACCTCTCCCAAGCTACAAATGACAAACAATCTGGAGAAAGAATCTAGTGGAGATGAGTCCAACAAAACTTGCTTCATGGTCTAAGGAAATGACTCCCTTGAGGTAAACTCGGACACTCAACTAGATGATAGTGCTAGTTCTTCTTGTGATGATAACATGGATGCACATGCATTAAATGAAGAACTATCTATATTGTGTGAAGACTTGCTTTCAAAGTACAAAGTTTTGAAAAATAAAAGTTTTAAATTAAAAGAAGAAAATAAGGACTTGTTTTCAAAACTAAATATGATTTTACAAAAGAGAGTTGAGATTTCAAGTAAAAGAGACTCCTTGAAAACTCAACTTGACCTTACTTGAAAGGAAAATAAAATTTTGAATAATAAAAATGATTGTGATGATGTTTTGAAGAAAAATAAGGTTTTGTCTTCAAAACTTGAAATTGTTTTAAAAGAGAATAATTCTTCAAAAAATAAAATTGCTTTGATTTCAAAAGAATTGGAATTTGTTTCAAAAGAAAACACCTCTTTGAAAAATGATTTTGATACTCATATTTGTCATGCTACTATAGAATCACCATCTATTGATAAGAATGATGCTCCTCTTCTTCTTCAAGTATTAATAATGATATTTGCATGTTGAAGAAAAGTATAGATTGTTTGGGCTCCACTTTGAGCCAATGTGCTATGAATTACAAGAAGCTGGAATCCAGGTTTCGCAAGAAACATACTCCTCATATGCATGCACACAAAACACGGCATACACATGATCATCATGCTCACACATATGATTCAATGTATGCTCATTTGTACACTTGTACACGTTGTAGACGTACGGGCCACCTTTGCAAAGTTCTGTTATAATAGAATAAATGATTCAAATTTTGCAAACAAATTTGTTTGGGTTAGGAAAGGTACTAAATCCCATGGACCCAATAAGGTATGGGGATCAAAATTCACCCCTATTGTATTTGATGTAGGTGTGGGCTCTCACTTGACGTGAGGGTGTTGGTGCCTTGATGGTGGATGCGTTTGAGCTTGATGGACACTACATTGGATGCATCACCTTCAAGGATGTTTGATGGGAGGACCATCATGGTTTGGAGACCTAGAGATTAGCCCTATTAGTTTTGATAACTATCTCTAACTCCTTGTTTTAGTTTGCATGCTCTCATTGATTGATTTTTAGTATGTTTTGATTTTTCATGTTCATTATGTTAAATATAATGTCAATTAGACTTTTGATATACATATGTAGTATTTGAGATACACCCATATTCATATGAATTCATACTTTGTGTTCTCACTATTGTTAAGCTATTGTGTATATCCTACCTCTAAAGCACGTGTTACCCTAATGATCATGTTTATTTATGATTTTGCTCTTCATGTTTTGATTACTTGTTTAGATAAATTTTCTATTAAAACTTGTGTTTATACTTGTACAAGTAGTGAGCTACACTTGGTTATTATGTGTTTGTACTTCATTGCTCATTTGTACTCATTACGTGTACATGTATAACCTAGGTTTGATGATTCTTGCATCTTTACTTATTTTCCCTATTTTGTACATGTTTTCATAAAAATATATTTATCTTCATGTATATGTCAATTTTGTCTAAAACTATTAGATATACATGTCTATCTTAGAGTCACTTGCTTTTTATGCAATTTTTTTAGGACTCGTTTATATTTGAGATATGTATGTATACTTCTAGTTTTAACAAAACATACATATACCTTGAAGAGTATTTAGTTTTGATGATTTCTTACTTTTGATAAAAGGAATTTCATTGAGCTTCATTGCCTATCTCTAGGATTATTCTTATTACATGATGTTTACACTCTATGTTTGGTGTTTATTCATGACTTTATTTTCATGAGTTTTATATTTGCTTTATAAACCTTGAGTGTCAATTATTATGTGATTTTCAAGTTTTCATGGGATATATAATTTGGTTTCATATCTTGAAGGATCTTTAACTAGTTTTTCAAATATTATTTCTAGTTTCTTGATTCTTCAATTGGTAGTGATTTTCAAATATGTTAAAATATTTTCAAATCATATTTTTGAAAACTCTTACCTTCCAAGGGCGGATAGTTGGGCGACCATGCCTTGTATATCCTTATTGAATATCTTTTATCATGTACATAAATAGGGTGGTAGGCATGAGTTATACACTTGATCTTCAAGGAATTTTATTTTTGTATACTCATATTTGTTTTCTTATATATGTATGCTTCAAATTTCAATAGGTATCAATTTCAATTGGTATTTTCAATTTCATACATACATATATATGATTTGATTGTACTTGTTTTACAATACCTTTACATTCTTAAAGCACAAATTATGTTATGTTAAGCTTGATTTTATTCCAAATGTTAATTGGTATCTTTACAAGCTTATACATTGATTTTAGTTGGTATTTCAAATGGTATTTATTGATATCAAAATGTACTTCATGTTTGACCTTCAATTGGTATCAAAATCTTCTATTAGTATCTTAAAATTTTTAAATAGTACCAACTTTTGTTTTTGTCAACTGTAATTTGATTTCATTGGTATCAAAATTCATTTTGTTGACTTCAAGAAATTTTAAAAAAAAATTAAAAAAAGTGGTTTCAAAATTTGTTGATATGTTTTGCCTATATGCAAGGGAGCTTAACATCTCCTCTATATATAGATTCATGTTGAAGTGTAGTTTACATATTGAGGAGCTTGACCTCTCTTCCTTATGTGATACACGTGTATAGGGGAAGCTTAACATCTCTACTTATATATTGTATATTATGCTTTATGTGGGTTAGGGTCTAGTCATCCCTTCTCCATGTAATGCATGTATGCAGGGGGATCTAACTTTACGTCTCTCCTCTTCATGAATGTATATAGCATATACATCTTTATTGTTTAGTTATCTTCACCCTTTTGTTGATGAATTGACAAAAAAGGGAGAAGAATTTTGAGAGTTTATAAATGCATGTTTATATCTTCATTTATGCACATATGCCTTGTTTAGTTTATGCATTTCATTGAATATCTATTTATTTGTTGCTATGCATGAGTTAAGGGGGAGCTTTTATGAAGCTTATCTTTAATCCATGCATATATAACTCCATGAGTTTTATTATCATCAAAAGGGGGAGATTGTTGGCTCAAAGGCTAATCACTCTATTTTTGATGATGATTAACTCATATAATTATAGTACTAATGATCTTGTGTTTATATAGTTTCAGATTTTGTATCAGGATCTTAGTAGGTGCTTAGCTTCAACAAAGGAGTTTTGGAGCTAACACATGTAGATTCAAGAGCTCACGCGTCAATATTGCATCTAGCATTCGGTTAGAGTCAAGCTCTTTGGTGTTGGAACATATTTCGACGAAGACTTTGTGGAGCATTTCATTTGGAGCTCTAACACATGACGAATCAAGAGTTCTACATGATCAAGATGTCCCAAGGAGAGTTGATATGATGTATTTTGTAAAGATGAAATAGCATGTAAAAAGCCTTGACACATACACTCATATCACAGTCCATTAGTCGACTTATAGTCCCTTTATAGTCGACTAATCAACTTGGTAGTCGACTAACCCAACCCCCTAGTCGACTAAGTCTTTTGTCAAAACAGACCCAACTCTCTGTTTCTGCATTAGTCGACTTAACAGTCAAATATAGTCGACTAATAGCAAAGTGTAGTCGACTAACCCCTTGCCCCTAGTCGACTAATAGCTGGTCCAGTCGACTTATAAGTAGTTGCAGTCGACTTGATTCAGTTATCCAGAAAACTGTCAGTCCAACGTATCTTACCCTAGTCGACTAATACCTAAACATAGTCGACTAATAGTGTGAAAATTGCCTAGTCTAGTCGACTAACTCCATAGGCAAGTCGACTATAGATAGTTTCTGACTATTGGACAGTTTCCGTTATCTTGTCTTTTGTGCAACGAATTCCAACGTTCCAATTGTTTGAATTGCACCTATAACTATCCTAACTTACCTTAGTCTTCAGCTATATAAAGGGTAGTTAATCCAAAGGCTAAACACCAATCCAAATCTTCAGTTTTCCAAGTCAAAATTCTGTCAAAACCAGAAAACTGAATTTTCCACTTCAGTTCTTCACCAAAAGTCAATTTCCATTGTGAACACCTCTGAAGTTTGTCTCCTATACTAGACCTTATTTCATACACATTCAGTACCAAGGCTTATAGGAAATTTGTAATACTCAAAGCAAGCATTGTACACGGGTGGCTTCTTGGTGTAGAGGCAGTTGTACAAGGTGAAGTTTATTCTCTTGGTGGAAGAGAAGGTGTTCTCTTGGATGTAGAGAAGGTGTACACATTTGGCAAAGGAGATTTGTCAAGTGGTGTGCATGGTTGTGATTTTGGGTGTACAAAATCAAGGATAAAGGAAAATCTCAAGCGGGTGGCTTGGGGACTGGATGTAGGTCACGAGGACCGAACCAGGATAAATCTCTCATGTTTGCGTTTGTCTATTCTCTGAGATTTATTTTCCTTTTTGCAAGTTTATTTATTTGCTTAATGTTAATCCTTCTTGTTTTAGTTTTGTGTTGACTTGGGTATTTTTAGATCTATAATTGCCAACAGAGATAGTTCCGCATTTATCATCATCTCTCGGGACCAACAATTGGTATCAGAGCGAGGTCCAACAATTGGTATCAGAGCGGGTACAAGTCAACAACAAAGATGGCAACGGAGTTCTCATCATGCCAATTCAAAGAAGGACATTCTACACAACGTCCACCGCTATTTGACGGATCCAACTACAACTATTGAAAGTGTAGAATGAAGATCTACTTGCAATCGCTGAACTACGACCTTTGGAATATCGTAGAAGCATCGTACACCAAGCCAACAACCAACTACAACGCTTGGAGTGAAGATCAAAAGAAGAACGCGAACCTTGACGCTAAAGCAATGAATGCCTTGTTCTGTGCCTTAACCAAAGAAGAGTTCAACCGTGTGTCAACGGCCACTTCTGCACATCAAATATGGCATACTCTTCAGGTAACACACGAAGGCACAAATAAAGTTAAGGAATCTAAAATTTCTGTTCTTATCCACAGGTTTGAATTATTCAAAATGGAGGAGAATGAAACCATATCCGAAATGGTTACAAGATTCCCCGACATTACCAATTCATTAGCATCTCTTGGAAAGGACTACACCCAAGTTGAAAGAGTTCGTAAGATCCTTCGTGCACTTACACCAGAATGGGAGAAGAAGACAACCGCTATTGAAGAGGCGAATGATCTCTCAACTATGACTTAGAAAACCTAATCGGTAATCTAATGGCATATGAAGTGCAGTTAGAAGAAATAAAGAAGGACGAACGACAACACCGCTCAAAGAAGAAAGAAATTGCCTTCCATGCATCTTCCGACACGGATGATTCAAATGACGATGAAGAGGAGATGACAATGCTTTCAAAGAAATTCAGGAGATTTCTAAAGTAAGGTAAATTCAAATGCTTTAATTGTAATAAACCAGGTCATATAAAGATGGATTGCCCTTTGCTCAAGAAGAAAGAAAAATACAAGAGCAAAAAGTTCAGAAAAAAGAAAAACTACGAAGCATCATCAGAATACAGTGATTCATCTTCCTCGGATGAAGAAGAAACCACTGAACGTGTCAACCTATGTTACATGGCACTAGAAGATGATGAGGTATCATTTTCTGAACTTTCTGATGCATTTCATGAATTGTTTATTGATCTGAAAAATGAAAAATTGAAAAATAAAGTTTTATCAAAAGAAAATGAAAAACTTTTAAAGGAAAATTCAAGTTATGCTTTACAATATTCTTCTATAAATTCTCAACAAGATGAGTTTGAAAAAGTCATATCATCTTTGAAAAATGAAAATGAGAAGTTTATAAAAGGAAATATTTTTCTGAAAAAGGAAACTGAATCTTTGAATTAAAGGATTTCTATTTTAGATAAAGATATTTCAGTTTTCAAAAAGAAATATGAAGATCTTTTGCAAAATGTGACTAAGTTCAATAAAGGAAAAGAAAAATTGAATGATATATTATCTTTTCAGAAGTTGTCACATGATAATCATTATGGTATTGAATATAATGAAAAGTTTTCATATGTTAGTAATCCATATGTGAAAAGAAAGTCTAATCATGTTTCAAAAAGAATTAAGACAAAGTTTATATGGATTCCTAAGAATTTAAGTTTTCATGATAAAAATACATATATTGCTTCATACATTCATGATATATGTGATTCTTGCAACTATGTGTATATTAACAAGTGGAAACCAAATTCTGAATGGATTTGGACTCCTAAAGGTTAATATGTTCTTTTATGTTTGGTACCATCTAACGTTTATCTTGCAGGTACCATGTAAAAATTGATAAGAAAATATATATATATTTACTAATATATTTGTTGCAGGGGGAGAACATGTTGGCCCAATGGCCTTCCACTCTAGTTTTGATGATGATCAACACTCATGTAGTTATGTTTACTAATATTCTTGTGTTTCTAAGTTTCAGATCATTAACAGGATATTAGTTGGTGATTAGCTTCAACAAGATGATTAGAAGCTATTCATGATGATTCCGGTGCCAAAGCTTAAAGATCATACCTTTGCACTTGGAGAATCACGGAGTTTTGGAGCAAGTCTACTTGAAGATGAAGATCGTCAAGAAGACTTAGGTATCCTAGTTTAGATTATGTGTTTTAGATCCATTTGTAAAGCTTAGTTTAGTTGATATGCTCAAGTGAACACAAAACACACACGTTTCATGATTTGGTTTTTGGTTTTCATGAATAATAGATCAAAACAAGTTTACCTTATACTTATGTATATTAGATATGGTCTAGATATACATACATGCTTTAAACTTGCTAGACAAACTTATTTTGATTATCCTATTCATGTTTTGGAAAAATCAAGTTTGACAAAATACAAGGTTTTGTTTTTGATAAAATTTGCAAGACTCAAAATGAATTGATATGTTGATATATTGTCTTGAAATTTTTATCACAAGTTTGGTTATCAAAGTAAAATGATAAAACAAGTTTTAGAAAAACATATTTTTAGAAAAACAGTTTTATTGTGAATAAAACTATTTTTTTTGATTTACTGTGAATTTATGGGATTTTTATTGAGTGAAAAGACCTATTTTCAAATCCCGTATCTGTGCAGAACTGAGGACTGGCTGACAGGCCAGGTCGGTCGACCGGACCGGTCGACCGCACCATAGGCCGGTCGACCGGGACGGTCGACCGACGTGCACAAGTCTGTGCACGTTTTGGAGTCTCTGGGACGGTCGACCGGGCCGGTCGACCGAGATGAGAGTTCTGCTCTCAGGATGTTTCGGTCGACTGGGCCGGTCGACCGCTATTGCCCAACGGTCACATTTTTGACCGTTGGCGGTCGACCGGACCGGTCGACCGGCAGTCTGTCAGACTGCCAGCTCAGCCTAACGGCTAGTTTTGTATAGGGCCAAAATCCCCAAAGAGATGGGGTTTATATAGCCCCTATACAAAACTAGCCGTTAGGCTGAGCTGGCAGTCTGACAGACTGCCGGTCGACCGGTCCGGTCGACCGCCAACGGTCAAAAATGTGACCGTTGGGCAATAGCGGTCGACCGGCCCTAGAAGCACTTTACCTAAAGAATATCTTTTACGTGTTTCTAATCTTGATTCCGCTTTTGTAGTGTGGAACAAGTTGACAACAACCACCAACACCTCCAAGCTTCAAGTCCAAATCCAACAAGAAGAGGAATCTAGCGGAGAATCCGAGCCACAACAATGCTATATGGTCCAAGGGAATGACTCCCTTGAGGTACACTCGGAAACTCCATTAGATAGTGATGATGATGCTAGTTCTTCAAATGATCATATTGATGCCCATGTTTTGAATGAAGAACTTTCATTTGTTTGTGAAAAACTAATTGAAAAATATAAGATTTTGAAAAAGAAAAGTCTAGAAATTGAAAAAGAAAATAAGTGTTTGCATTCTAGACTTGATTGTATTTTGCAAGAAAAGGTTGAGGTCTAAAATGAGAGGGATTCATTAAAATCTCAACTTGATCTTGCACTTAAAGAAAATAACTTTTTGAAAAATAAAAATGATTGCCATGTTCTTTTGAAGAAAAATGAAAACTTGTCTTCAAAAGTTGATTTTGTTTTAAAAGAAAATGATTCTTTGAAAATTAAGATTGCTTCAATTTCTAAAGATTTGGATGCATGTTTAAAGAAAAATGAATTTTTACAAAATAAGATTGATGCACATGTTTGTCATGCTAGTGTAGCTTCTTCATCTAGTCTACCCAATGCATGTACCTCTTCTTCTAGGATTAATGATGATATTTGTATGTTAAAGAAGAGAGTAGATTGTTTGGGCTCCACTATGAGCCAATGTGCCATGAACCACACACGGTTGGAAACCTTAGTTCGAAAGAAACAAGTTCCATCCTTTATGCATGCACACCCATCACGGCATACACATGCTTCACACGGACACCATCAACACAAGTATGTTCATGTGTACACATGTACACATTGTGGCCGAAAAGGCCATCTTGCTAAATTTTGCTATGATCGTTTACATGTTGAAAATTTAGCCAAGAAGTTTGTTTGGGTTAGAGAAGGGACTAACCCCCATGGACCCAACAAGATGTGGGTACCAAAGACCACCCCTCCTTTGTTTAATGTAGGTGTGGGCTCTCACATGACGTGAGAGTGATGACACCTTGGAGTGGATGCGTTCCGGACTTAAAGGAAATCTATTGGATGCATCACTTTCAAGGGAAGATTTGGTGGAGATGACCACCATGTTTTGGAGACAAGGAGAGTTGCTTCTTCGGTTTTGGTAACAATCCTTTACTCCCATTTATTGTTTACATGCTTTCCATGTTTTAATGTTTATAGCATGTTTTTGATGTCTATGGATTAGTATGTTCATTCCATGTTTATTAGATCCTTGACATACATGTATAGTATTTGAGACACACATGCTTATTTGATTCACATTTAGTGTTCTCACCGTTTGTTTAGCTATAATGTACATCATGAATCTAATACATGTGAATTCACATAATAATCATATTTTAGTTTTTCATGATGACTTTTATCATGATGATTTTTATATGTGTTTTTGATGCTTCATGTTTTGAATATATGTTTAAGTGTTAGTTTTCATTAAGACTAGTTACATACTTGTACATAGGATGGGCTACAAATAAATCTATATATAGTTGGAATTGAATACTTATTTGAACCCATTAGATGTGCTAGTATAGTCTAGTTTTGATGATTCATACATTTTAAACTTGTATTCCCATTTTTGAATATGTTTTGATGAATATGAGTTTCCATTTCATGTATATGTGCATTTTGCCAAAACATTAAGATACACATGTATACCCCTTGAGTCATTTGTTTCTCATGCAAATCTACTTATGGACTCATTTGTGTTTAGGGATATGTATGTATACTTAGTGTGTTGACAATACATACATATACTTGAAATGAAAATTGATTTAATGTAAAGATTTAGATTTTCATGTTTTGATGTCTTTGTGTCAATATTTAACTTCATGTATATGTCTATCTAGTTCAAACTAATCTTATACATATACATCTTTTTGAGCCACGTGCCTTCATGAATATACATTTAGTGGACTCGTTGAGTTTTGGATATATATGTATATTTTAGCTTGTATTAGACATACATATGCCTTGAAGATTAAATAAGGAGTTTTATATGATTTTTCATGTTTTTGATAGAATTATGTTTTAAGGAATAATTGAGCTCAATGAAATATTTTTCATGATTATGATCTTCACATATTATTTGTACACTCATATCTATTGCTCATGTTTTGTTTCTCATGAGTTATGCTTTATTGGTTAGAGTGATGATTATCATGTGAATTTCAATTTTGTTTTATTCCTTGCATGAAGGATTTCGTGCTAGTTAACAAGTTTTCCATTTAACTAGTTGCGGTGTTCTTCATTTTGGTAGTGATTTTCAAACAAAACTATATTTTCAAATCTATCTTTGAAAACCCCTACCTTCAAAGGGCGGTAGGATGGGAGATCATGTTCATGTATGCCCTAAATTGAAAATCTTTAAAACTTGAATTATGATTGGGTGGTAGATAATATGATGTATACACTTGAACTTATTGTTATGTCAATTGGTATCATTGAACTCTTTCAATTGGTATCATTTTGATCTTCTTGTATACTCATATATGATTTGTATGTATGTATGCTTTAAATTCCAAGTATATCAATTTCTATTGGTATCTATCTTTCATACATATATATGTCTGTGTTTATGCTAGTGCTTGAGTTTCAATTTTGTTTAAATTGATTACTTTTAAATTGATATCAAGACTATGCATGTCTTTAGTTTATTTTTCATAAAGGGGGAGAAAATTTGATTTTGTATTTCAATTGGTATTTGTACTCCCACTCTTTATGATTAAAAGTTGTTATTTTGAACATATGATATCAACATCAAATTTGTTTATATATTTTCAAAATGAAATATATTCTTACAATTGGTATCAAAATTTGTGTTTAGACATTCAAAATTTGTTATGTTGTTTTACAATTGGTAATTTGTTATGTTTAATTACAATTGGTATTTTCAAAATTTTGTTTAAAGAAAATATTTAAAGTTTTGATTTGTATTTCCTATATGCAAGGAGAGCTTAACATCTCTCTTACATATAGATTCATGTTGAGTATATTATAAATTGAGGAGCTTGACAACTCTTCTTTATATGATATACGTGTGTAGGGGGAGCTTCACATCTCCTCTTATGCATTACATAATATGTGTTATGTGAATTGGGGCTTGTCATCCCTTCTTCATGTAATGCATATGTGTAGGGAAGCTAACTTAGCGTCTTCCTCTTCATGAATGTATATAGCATATAACATATATTGATCCTTATTTATTGGTATCAAGATGCTTCATTGACATATTTTTTTTAATTGATATCATATTTGTAGTCACCCCTTATTGATTTTAGACAAAAAGGGGGAGAACATTGTTTGCATTGTTTTGATTCACAAAAAGGGGGAGAAAGATTTTACCCCTCATTCTATCTATGGTTCTGATTGTTTACCCCTTTGTTGATGATTGACAAAAAGGGGGAGAAGTATTTGTGTTTTATATGCATGCTTATGTTTTATATGCATATATTATGTTTTAATTCTCAAGAATATTAAGTTTAATTGATATATAGAGTTTGCTTTGTAATTGGTATCTAGAGCTTATTTTGTTTTGAATATTCCATTTGATATCTAGAACCATTTATTGTTTATGCATACGCATGTTTCATGTTTAATATTCATTGCATATATTTATTGTTTATCCCTATGCATGAGTTAAGGGGGAGCTTCTTTGAAGCTTAACTTTAATCCATGCATATATAACTCCATGAGTTTTGTCATCATCAAAAAGGGGGAGATTGTTGGCCCAATGGCCTTCCACTCTAGTTTTGATGATGATCAACACTCATGTAGTTATGTTTACTAATATTCTTGTGTTTCTAAGTTTCAGATCATTAACAGGATATTAGTTGGTGATTAGCTTCAACAAGATGATTAGAAGCTATTCATGATGATTCCGGTGCCAAAGCTTAAAGATCATACCTTTGCACTTGGAGAATCACGGAGTTTTGGAGCAAGTCTACTTGAAGATGAAGATCGTCAAGAAGACTTAGGTATCCTAGTTTAGATTATGTGTTTTAGATCCATTTGTAAAGCTTAGTTTAGTTGATATGCTCAAGTGAACACAAAACACACACGTTTCATGATTTGGTTTTTGGTTTTCATGAATAATAGATCAAAACAAGTTTACCTTATACTTATGTATATTAGATATGGTCTAGATATACATACATGCTTTAAACTTGCTAGACAAACTTATTTTGATTATCCTATTCATGTTTTGGAAAAATCAAGTTTGACAAAATACAAGGTTTTGTTTTTGATAAAATTTGCAAGACTCAAAAATGAATTGATATGTTGATATATTGTCTTGAAATTTTTATCACAAGTTTGGTTATCAAAGTAAAATGATAAAACAAGTTTTAGAAAAACATATTTTTAGAAAAACAGTTTTTATTGTGATTAAAACTATTTTTTTTGATTTACTGTGAATTTATGGGATTTTTATTGAGTGAAAAGACCTATTTTCAAATCCCGTATCTGTGCAGAACTGAGGACTGGCTGACAGGCCAGGTCGGTCGACCGGACCGGTCGACCGCACCATAGGCCGGTCGACCGGGACGGTCGACCGACGTGCACAAGTCTGTGCACGTTTTGGAGTCTCTGGGACGGTCGACCGGGCCGGTCGACCGAGATGAGAGTTCTGCTCTCAGGATGTTTCGGTCGACCGGGCCGGTTGACCGCTATTGCCCAACGGTCACATTTTTGACCGTTGGCGGTCGACCGGACCTGTCGACCGGCAGTCTGTCAGACTGCCAGCTCAGCCTAACGGCTAGTTTTGTATAGGGGCTATATAAACCCCATCTCTTGGGGATTTTGGCCAAGTTTTCTAAGAGAAAAATTTTTAGTTTTCTGAAGTGTTTAAAAGAGTTTTAAAAAGAGTTTTTGGGCTTTAAACTTCTCATCTCTATTGTTTTTGGGTTTTTGGAAAATCAAAGAAAGCTAGGGTTTTGGGAGATTGAATTGATTTGCTTTTTCTATCTTCTACAAGTGATTTCCCAAGAAGTTTTTCTTTGTTGCTTGTTTCCAAAAACACCTTGTTTCCACACTTGAGCTATCTTCTATCCTAAGCTATTAGGATCTTGTTTTTGTGGAAAAAGATAAGAGAAAAAGAAAGAGAAGTGTTTGAGGTTGTTTGTTGTAAACCTCATTGTTGTAAACACCCTTATACTTGTGAATCCCTCTTCGGTAGAGGTGATCGGGTGATTGTGTTGTGGATCCCTCTTAGGTAGAGGTGATAGTGTTTGGTTGTGAGCCTCTTTGGTAGAGGTGTGTGGATTGGTTGTTGTATTGGCTACGGGCCTTACCCTCGGTTATGAGGGGTTGTTTGAGAGAGGAGTTTGGTACTCCTAGAGTTGTAAGAAATCCTCTTTGGTAGAGGTTCCCTCGGTGGGAGTTGAGATAGTGGAAATCCTACACGGTGGTGTAGGCGGGGATGTAGAGCAAGGTGCTCGAACCTCGAAACAAATCTTTGTGTTTGCGTATTGATTCATTGTCTCTCTAACTCTCTCTCATTTATTTTGTGCAAAGCATCATACTTCATATCATCATATCATATTTGCTTGTGTTGAGCATAACTCATATTGCCATATCATATTGCTTGTGTTGCCTTGCATTATTTCTTATTGCTATATCCTTTATTACTTGGCTTGATTGTGTGTGCACATTGCTTGGATTGCTTGTGTGTGTGTGCCTAACTTATACTCATCCAACAAGAGCTTCACATGGCACCTCAACCCATTTCAAGGGGAATCAAGGGGAGTTAGTCCAGAGCCTCGCAAGGGGAATTCGGCTACACTTGTTGTATTGTATTAGTTTGTGTATAATTTGCATTAGCTTCCGCATTTAGCGCACTTAGTTTGCATTAAGTTTATTAGATTAGCACTTACACCTATTCACCCCCCTCTAGGTGTTTTTCAGAACAAAGTCTTTTCATATTTGTTATAACCCAATTCTGCAGGGGAGGAAAATATAACATATTTTCTGCAGGGGGAGCACTTGTGCACACAAAGCGTCATCATCAAAAAGGGGGAGAATGTTGGAACATATTTCGATGAAGACTTTGTGGAGCATTTCATTTGGAGCTCTAACACATGACGAATCAAGAGTTCTACATGATCAAGATGTCCCAAGGAGAGTTGATATGATGTATTTTGTAAAGATGAAATAGCATGTAAAAAGCCTTGACACATACACTCATATCACAGTCCATTAGTCGACTTATAGTCCCTTTATAGTCGACTAATCAACTTGGTAGTCGACTAACCCAACCCCCTAGTCGACTAAGTCTTTTGTCAAAACTGACCCAACTCTCTGTTTCTGCATTAGTCAACTTAACAGTCAAATATAGTCGACTAATAGCAAAGTGTAGTCGACTAACCCCTTGCCCCTAGTCGACTAATAGCTGGTCCAGTCGACTTATAAGTAGTTGCAGTCAACTTGATTCAGTTATCCAGAAAACTGTCAGTCCAACGTATCTTACCCTAGTCGACTAATACCTAAACATAGTCGACTAATAGTGTGAAAATTGCCTAGTCTAGTCGACTAACTCCATAGGCAAGTCGACTATAGACAGTTTCTGACTGTTGGACAGTTTTCATTATTTGGTCTTTTGTGCAACGAATTCCAACGTTCCAATTGTTTGAATTGCACCTATAACTACCCTAACTTACCCTAGTCTTCAGTTATATAAAGGGTAGTTAATCCAAAGGCCAAACACCAATCCAAATCTTCAGTTTTCCAAGTCAAAATTCTGTCAAAACCAGAAAACTGAATTTTTCACTTCAGTTCTTCACCAAAAGTCAATTTCCATTGTGAAGTCCTCTGAAGTTTGTCTCCTATACTAGACCTTGTTCACATACACATTCAGTACCAAGGCTTATAGGAAATTTGTAATACTCAAAGCAAGCATTGTACACGGGTGGCTTTTGGTGTAGAGGCAGTTGTACAAGGTGAAGTTTATTCTCTTGGTGGAAGAGAAGGTGTTCTCTTGGATGTAGAGAAGGTGTACACATTTGGCAAAGGGGATTTGTCAAGTGGTGTGCATGGTTGTGATTTTGGGTGTACAAAATGAAGGATAAAGGAAAATCTCAAGCGGGTGGCTTGGGGACTGGATGTTGGTCACGAGGACCGAACCAGGATAAATCTCTCGTGTTTGCGTTTGTCTATTCTCTGAGATTTATTTTCCTTTTTGCAAGTTTATTTATTTGCTTAACGTTAATCCTTCTTGTTTTAGTTTTGTGTTGATTTGGGTATTTTTAGATCTATAATTGCCAACAGAGATAGTTCCGCATTTATCATCATCTCTCGGGACCAACAATTGGTATCAGAGCGAGGTCCAACAATTGGTATCAGTGCGGGTACAAGTCAACAACAAAGATGGCAATGGAGTTCTCATCATCCCAATTCAAAGAAGGACATTCTACACAACATCCACCACTATTTGACGGATCCAACTACAACTATTGGAAGTGTAGAATGAAGATCTACTTGCAATCGATGAACTATGACCTTTGGAACATCGTAGAAGCATCGTACACCAAGCCAACAACCAACTACAACGCTTGGAGTGAAGATCAAAAGAAGAACGCAAACCTTGACGCCAAAGCAATGAATGCCTTGTTCTGTGCCTTAACCAAAGAAGAGTTCAACCGTGTGTCAACAGCCACTTCTGCACATCAAATATGGCATACTCTTCAGGTAACACACGAAGGCACAAATAAAGTTAAGGAATCTAAAATATCTGTTCTTATCCACAGGTTTGAATTATTCAAAATGGAGGAGAATGAAACCATATCCGAAATGGTTACAAGATTCCCCGACATTACCAATTCATTAGCATCTCTTGGAAAGGACTACACCCAAGTTGAAAGAGTTCGTAAGATTCTTCGTGCACTTACACCAGAATGGGAGAAGAAGACAACCGCTATTGAATAGGCGAGTGATCTCTCAACTATGACATTAGAAAACCTAATCGGTAATCTAATGGCATATGAAGTGCAGTTAGAAGAAAGAAAGAAGGACGAACGACAACACCGCTCAAAGAAGAAAGAAATTGCCTTCCATGCATCTTCCGACACGGATGATTCAAATGACGATGAAGAGGAGATGGCAATGTTTTCAAAGAAATTCAGGAGATTTCTAAAGTAAGGTAAATTCAAATGCTTTAATTGTAATAAACCAGGTCATATAAAGATGAATTGCCCTTTGCTCAAGAAGAAAGAAAAATACAAGAGCAAAAAGTTCAGAAAAAGAAAAACAACGAAGCATCATCAGAAGACAGTGATTCATCTTCCTCGGATGAAGAAGAAACCACTGAACGTGTCAACCTATGTTACATGGCACTAGAAGATGATGAGGTATCATTTTCTGAACTTTCTGATGCATTTCATGAATTGTTTATTGATCTGAAAAATGAAAAATTGAAAAATAAAGTTTTATCAAAAGAAAATGAAAAACTTTTAATGGAAAATTCATGTTATGCTTTACAATATTCTTCTATAAATTCTCAACAAGATGAGTTTGAAAAAGTCATATCATCTTTAAAAAATGAAAATGAGAAGTTTATAAAAGAAAACATTTTTCTGAAAAAGGAAACTGAATCTTTGAATAAAAGGATTTCTATTTTAGATAAAGATATTTCAGTTTTCAAAAAGAAATATGAAGATCTTTTGCAAAATGTGACTAAGTTCAATAAAGGAAAAGAAAAATTGAATGATTTATTATCTTTTCAGAAGTTGTCACATGATAATCATTATGGTATTGGATATAATGAAAAGTCTTCATATGTTAGTAATCCATATGTGAAAAGAAAGTCTAATCATGTTTCAAAAAGAATTAAGACAAAGTTTATATGGATTCCTAAGAATTTAAGTTTTCATGATAAAAATACATATATTGCTTCATACATTCATGATATGTGTGATTCTTGCAACTATGTGTATATTAACAGGTGGAAACCAAATTCTAAATGGATTTGGACTCCTAAAGGTTAATATGTTCTTTTATGTTTGGTACCATCTAACGTTTATCTTGCAGGTAACATGTAAAAATTGATAAGAACACACACACATATATATATATATATATATATATATATATATATATATATATTTACTAATATATTTGTTGCAGGGGGAGAACAAAGTCTTTTCATATTTGTTATAACCCAATTTCTGCAGGGGGAGGAAAATATAACATATTTTCTGCAGGGGGAGCACTTGTGCACACAAAGCGTCATCATCAAAAAGGGGGAGAATGTTGGAACATATTTCGATGAAGACTTTGTGGAGCATTTCATTTGGAGCTCTAACACATGACGAATCAAGAGTTCTACATCATCAAGATGTCCCAAGGAGAGTTGATATGATGTATTTTGTAAAGATGAAATAGCATGTAAAAAGCCTTGACACATACACTCATACACAGTCCATTAGTCGACTTATAGTCCCTTTATAGTCGACTAATCAACTTGGTAGTCGACTAACCCAACCCCCTAGTCGACTAAGTCTTGTGTCAAAACAGACCCAACTCTCTGTTTCTGTATTAGTCGACTTAACAGTCAAATATTGTCGACTAATAGTAAAGTGTAGTCGACTAATCCCTTGCCCCTAGTCGACTAATAGCTGGTCCAGTCGACTTATAAGTAGTTGCAGTCGACTTGATTCAGTTATCCAGAAAACTGTCAGTCCAACGTATCTTACCCTAGTCGACTAATACCTAAACATAGTCGACTAATAGTGTGAAAATTGCCTAGTCTAGTCGACTAACTCCATAGGCAAGTCGACTATAGACAGTTTCTGACTGTTGGACAGTTTTCGTTATCTGGTCTTTTGTGCAACGAATTCCAACGTTCCAATTGTTTGAATTGCACCTATAACTACCCTAACTTACCCTAGTCTTCAGCTATATAAAGGGTAGTTAATCCAAAGGCCAAACACCAATCCAAATCTTCAGTTTTCCAAGTCAAAATTCTGTCAAAACAGAAAACTGAATTTTCCACTTCAGTTCTTCACCAAAAGTCAATTTTCAGTGTGAAGTCCTCTGAAGTTTGTCTCCTATACTAGACCTTGTTCACATACACATTCAGTACCAAGGCTTATAGGAAATTTGTAATACTCAAAGCAAGCATTGTACACGGGTGGCTTCTTGGTGTAGAGGCAGTTGTACAAGGTGAAGTTTATTCTCTTGGTGGAAGAGAAGGTGTTCTCTTAGATGTAGAGAATGTGTACACATTTGACAAAGGGGATTTGTCAAGTGGTGTGCATGGTTGTGATTTTGGGTGTACAAAATCAAGGATAAAGGAAAATCTCAAGCGGGTGGCTTGGGGACTGGATGTAGGTCATGAGGACCGAACCAGGATAAATCTCTCGTGTTTGCGTTTGTCTATTCTCTGAGATTTATTTTCCTTTTTGCAAGTTTATTTATTTGCTTAACGTTAATCCTTCTTGTTTTAGTTTTGTGTTGACTTGGGGTATTTTTAGATCTATAGTTGCCAACAGAGATAGTTCCGCATTTATCATCATCTCTCGGGACCAACAATTGGTATCACAGCGAGGTCCAACAATTGGTATCAGAGCGGGTACAAGTCAACAACAAAGATGGCAACGGAGTTCTCATCATCCCAATTAAAAGAAGGACATTCTACACAACGTCCACCGCTATTTGACAGATCCAACTACAACTATTGGAAGTGTAGAATGAAGATCTACTTGCAATCGCTGAACTACGACCTTTGGAACATCGTAGAAGCATCGTATACCAAGCCAACAACCAACTACAACGCTTGGAGTGAAGATCAAAAGAAGAACGCGAACCTTGACGCCAAAGCAATGAATGCCTTGTTCTGTGCCTTAACCAAAGAAGAGTTCAACCGTGTGTCAACAGCCACTTCTGCACATCAAATATGGCATACTCTTCAGGTAACACACGAAGGCACAAATAAAGTTAAGGAATTTAAAATATCTGCTCTTGTCCACAGGTTTGAATTATTCAAAATGGAGGAGAATGAAACCATATCCGAAATGGTTACAAGATTCACCGACATTACCAATTCATTAGCATCTCTTGGAAAGGACTACACCCAAGTTGAAAGAGTTCGTAAGATCCTTCGTGCACTTACACCAGAATGGGAGAAGATGACAACCGCTATTGAAGAGGCGAATCATCTCTCAACTATGACATTAGAAAACCTAATCGGTAATCTAATGGCATATGAAGTGCAGTTAGAAGAAAGAAAGAAGGACGAACGACAACACCGCTCAAAGAAGAAAGAAATTGCCTTCCATGCATCTTCCGACACGGATGATTCAAATGACGATGAAGAGGAGATGGCAATGCTTTCAAAGAAATTCAGGAGATTTCTAAAGCAAGGTAAATTCAAATGCTTTAATTGTAATAAACCAGGTCATATGAAGATGGATTGCCCTTTGCTCAAGAAGAAAGAAAAATACAAGAGCAAAAAGTTCAGAAAGAAGAAAAACTACGAAGCATCATCAGAATACAGTGATTCATCTTCCTCGGATGAAGAAGAAACCACTGGACGTGTCAACCTATGTTACATGGCACTAGAAGATGATGAGGTATCATTTTCTGAACTTTCTGATGCATTTCATGAATTGTTAATTGATCTAAAAAATGAAAAATTGAAAAATAAAGTTTTATCAAAAGAAAATGAAAAACTTTTAAAGGAAAATTCATGTTATGCTTTATAATATTCTTCTATAAATTCTCAACAAGATGAGTTTGAAAAAGTCATATCATCTTTGAAAAATGAAAATGAGAAGTTTATAAAAGAAAACATTTTTCTGAAAAAGAAAACTGAATCTTTGAATAAAAGGATTTCTATTTTAGATAAAGATATTTCAGTTTTCAAAAAGAAATATGAAGATCTTTTGCAAAATGTGACTAAGTTCAATAAAGGAAAAGAAAAATTGAATGATTTATTATCTTTTCAGAAGTTGTCACATGATAATCATTATGGTATTGGATATAATGAAAAGTCTTCATATGTTAGTAATCCATATGTGAAAAGAAAGTCTAATCATGTTTCAAAAAGAATTAAGACAAAGTTTATATAGATTCCTAAGAATTTAAGTTTTCATGATAAAAATACATATATTGCTTCATACATTCATGATATATGTGATTCTTGCAACTATGTGTATATTAACAGGTGGAAACCAAATTCTAAATGGATTTGGACTCCTAAAGGTTAATATGTTCTTTATGTTTGGTACCATCTAACGTTTATCTTGCAGGTACCATGTAAAAATTGATAAGAACATATATATATATATTTACTAATATATTTGTTGCAGGGGAGAACAAAGTCTTTTCATATTTGTTATAACCCAATTCTGCAGGGGGAGGAAAATATAACATATTTTCTGCAGGGGAAGCACTTGTGCACACAAAGCGTCATCATCAAAAAGGGGGAGAATGTTGGAACATATTTCGATGAAGACTTTGTGGAGCATTTCATTTGGAGCTCTAACACATGACGAATCAAGAGTTCTACATGATCAAGATGTCCCAAGGAGAGTTGATATGATGTATTTTGTAAAGATGAAATAGCATGTAAAAAGCCTTGACACATACACTCATATCACAGTCCATTAGTCGACTTATAGTCCCTTTATAGTCGACTAATCAACTTGGTAGTCGACTAACCCAACCCCCTAGTCGACTAAGTCTTGTGTCAAAACAGACCCAACTCTCTGTTTCTGCATTAGTCGACTTAACAGTCAAATATAGTCGACTAATAGCAAAGTGTAGTCGACTAACTCCTTGCCCCTAGTCGACTAATAGCTGGTCCAGTTGACTTATAAGTAGTTGCGGTCGACTTGATTCAGTTATCCAGAAAATTGTCAGTCCAATGTATCTTACCCTAGTCGACTAATACCAAAACATAGTCGACTAATAGTGTGAAAATTGCCTAGTCTAGTCGATTAACTCCATAGGCAAGTCGACTATAGACAGTTTTTGACTGTTGGACAGTTTTCGTTATCTGGTCTTTTGTGCAACGAATTTCAACGTTCCAATTGTTTGAATTGCACCTATAACTACCCTAACTTACCCTAGTCTTCAGCTATATAAAGTGTAGTTAATCCAAAAGCCAAACACCAATCCAAATCTTCAGTTTTCCAAGTCAAAATTCTGTCAAAACCATAAAACTGAATTTTCCAATTCAGTTCTTCACCAAGAGTCAATTTCCATTGTGAAGATCTCTGAAGTTTGTCTCCTATACTAGACCTTGTTCACATACACATTCAGTACGAAGGCTTATAGAAAATTTGTAATACTTAAAGCAAGCTTTGTACACAGGTGGCTTCTTGGTGTAGAGGCAGTTGTACAAGGTGAAGTTTATTCTCTTGGTGGAAGAGAAGGTGTTCTCTTGGATGTAGAGAAGGTGTACACATTTGGCAAAGGGAATTTGTCAAGTGGTGTGCATGGTTGTGATTTTGGGTGTACAAAATCAAGGATAAAGGAAAATCTCAAGCGGGTGGCTTGGGGACTGGATGTAAGTCACGAGGACCGAACCAGGATAAATCTCTCGTGTTTGCGTTTGTCTATTCTCTGAGATTTATTTTCCTTTTTGCAAGTTTATTTATTTGCTTAACGTTAATCCTTCTTGTTTTAGTTTTGTGTTGACTTGGGTATTTTTAGATTTATAATTGCCAACAGAGATAGTTCCGCATCTATCATCATCTCTCGGGACCAACAATTGGTATCACAGCGAGGTCCAACAATTGGTATCAGAGCGGGTACAAGTCAACAACAAAGATGGCAACGGAGTTCTCATCATCCCAATTCAAAGAAGGATATTCTACACAACGTCCACCGCTATTTGACGGATCCAACTACAACTATTAGAAGTGTAGAATAAAGATCTACTTGCAATCGCTGAACTACGACCTTTGGAACATCGTAGAAGCATCGTACACCAAGCCAACAACTAACTATAATGCTTGGAGTGAAGATCAAAAGAAGAACGCGAACCTTGACGCCAAAGCAATGAATGCCTTGTTCTGTGCCTTAACCAAAGAAGAGTTCAACCGTGTGTCAACAGCCACTTCTGCACATCAAATATGGCATACTCTTCAGGTAACACACGAAGGCACAAAAAAGTTAAGGAATCTAAAATATCTGTTCTTGTTCACAGGTTTGAATTATTCAAAATGGAGGAGAATGAAACCATATCCGAAATGGTTACAAGATTCACCGACATTACCAATTCATTAGCATCTCTTAGAAAGGACTACACCCAAGTTGAAAGAGTTCGTAAGATCCTTCGTGCACTTACACCAGAATGGGAGAAGAAGACAACCGCTATTGAAGAGGCGAATGATCTCTCAACTATGACATTAGAAAACCTAATCGGTAATCTAATGGCATATGAAGTGCAGTTAGAAGAAAGAAAGAAGGACGAACGACAACACCGCTCAAAGAAGAAAGAAATTGCCTTCCATGCATCTTCCGACACGGATGATTCAAATGACGATGAAGAGGAGATGGCAATGCTTTCAAAGAAATTCAGGAGATTTCTAAAGCAAGGTAAATTCAAATGCTTTAATTGTAATAAACCAGGTCATATGAAGATGGATTGCCCTTTGCTCAAGAAGAAAGAAAAATACAAGAGCAAAAAGTTCAGAAAGAAGAAAAACTACGAAGCATCATCAGAATACAGTGATTCATCTTCCTCGGATGAAGAAGAAACCACTGAACGTGTCAACCTATATTACATGGCACTAGAAGATGATGAGGTATCATTTTCTGAACTTTCTGATGCATTTCATGAATTGTTTATTGATCTGAAAAATGAAAAATTGAAAAATAAAGTTTTATCAAAAGAAAATGATAAACTTTTAAAGGAAAATTCATGTTATGCTTTACAATATTCTTCTATAAATTCTCAACAAGATGAGTTTGAAAAAGTCATATCATCTTTGAAAAATGAAAATGAGAAGTTTATAAAAGAAAACATTTTTCTGAAAAAGGAAACTGAATCTTTGAATAAAAGGATTTCTATTTTAGATAAAGATATTTCAGTTTTCAAAAAGAAATATGAAGATCTTTTGCAAAATGTGACTAAGTTCAATAAAGGAAAAGAAAAATTGAATGATTTATTATCTTTTCAGAAGTTGTCACATGATAATCATTATGGTATTGGATATAATGAAAAGTCTTCATATGTTAGTAATCTATATGTGAAAAGAAAGTCTAATCATGTTTCAAAAAGAATTAAGACAAAGTTTATATGGATTCCTAAGAATTTAAGTTTTCATGATAAAAATACATATATTGCTTCATACATTCATGATATATGTGATTCTTACAGCTATGTGTATATTAACAGGTGGAAACCAAATTCTAAATGGATTTGGACTCCTAAAGGTTAATACGTTCTTTTATGTTTGGTACCATCTAACGTTTATCTTGCAGGTACCATGTAAAAATTGATAAGAACATATATATATATATTTACTAATATATTTGTTGCAGGGGGAGAACAAAGTCTTTTCATATTTGTTATAACCCAATTTCTGCAGGGGGAGGAAAATATAACATATTTTCTGCAGGGGGAGCACTTGTGCACACAAAGCGTCATCATCAAAAAGGGGGAGAATGTTGGAACATATTTCGATGAAGACTTTGTGGAGCATTTCATTTGGAGCTCTAACACATGACGAATCAAGAGTTCTACATGATCAAGATGTCCCAAGGAGAGTTGATATGATGTATTTTGTAAAGATGAAATAGCATGTAAAAAGCCTTGACACATACACTCATATCACAGTCCATTAGTCGACTTTTAGTCCCTTTATAGTCGACTAATCAACTTGGTAGTCGACTAACCCAACCCCCTAGTCGACTAAGTCTTGTGTCAAAACAGACCCAACTCTCTGTTTCTGCATTAGTCGACTTAACAGTCAAATATAGTCGACTAATAGCAAAGTGTAGTCGACTAACCCCTTGCCCCTAGTCGACTAATAGCTGGTCCAGTCGACTTATAAGTAGTTGCAGTCGACTTGATTCAGTTATCCAGAAAACTGTCAGTCCAACGTATCTTACCCTAGTCGACTAATACCTAAACATAGTCGACTAATAGTGTGAAAATTGCCTAGTCTAGTCGACTAACTCCATAGGCAAGTCTACTATAGACAGTTTCTGACTGTTGGACAGTTTTCGTTATCTGGTCTTTTGTGCAACGAATTCCAACGTTCCAACTACCCTAACTTACCCTAGTCTTCAGCTATATAAAGGGTAGTTAATCCAAAGGCCAAACACCAATCCAAATCTTCAGTTTTTCAAGTCAAAATTCTGTCAAAACCAGAAAACTGAATTTTCCACTTCAGTTCTTCACCAAAAGTCAATTTCCATTTTGAAGATCTCTGAAGTTTGTCTCCTATACTAGACCTTGTTCACATACACATTCAGTACCAAGGCTTATAGGAAATTTGTAATACTCAAAGCAAGCATTGTACACGGGTGGCTTCTTGGTGTAGAGGCAGTTGTACAAGGTGAAGTTTATTCTCTTGGTGGAAGAGAAGGTGTTCTCTTGGATGTAGAGAAGGTGTACACATTTGGCAAAGGGGATTTGTCAAGTGGTGTGCATGGTTGTGATTTTGGGTGTACAAAATCAAGGATAAAGGAAAATCTCGAGCGGGTGGCTTGGGGACTGGATGTAGGTCACGAGGACCGAACCAGGATAAATTTCTCGTGTTTGCGTTTGTCTATTCTCTGAGATTTATTTTCCTTTTTGCAAGTTTATTTATTTGCTTAACGTTAATCCTTCTTGTTTTAGTTTTGTGTTGACTTGGGTATTTTTAGATCTATAATTGCCAACAGAGATACTTCCGCATTTATCATCATCTCTCAGGACCAACAATTGGTATCAGAGCGGGGTCCAACATTTGGATCGTGTTTAAATCGAGTCGACTTGGAGAAAGAGTTCTACAAGAAGACTTCAGTTTGTATTTAATTTAGTTGTGTTTAGATCTTATATAAAGATAGATAGTGTTGATATGCTCAAGTTCACACACACACACATAAAAGTTAAATATGTTTGGTTTTCGGTTTAACCAATTTTTGGATTTAAAGTTCACATATATATGATCTTCATGAATAGATAGAATCAAAACAAGTTTACATAGTTTAATGTATATTAGATTTCATCTATATACATATATGCTTCATATATCTAGAAAAAACTTATTTTGATGATCATATTCATGTGTTTTGAGTTTTGTAATTAACAAAATTTATTTTTGGATTTCATTCCAAAAACATAGATATATCAATTACATGTGTATTAGATTCTATCCATACACAAAATGCTTCAAATGTGTTTCAATATCATGTTTTTGTATTTAGACAAGTTTGGGAAAAATCGGATTTCCATTTCAAAGTTTGGTTTTCAGAAAATACGATTTTTTTGTTTAAGCTTAATTTCTATATCACAAAAATAGTTTAAATAGTTTGTAATATGTGTTGATATTTGGTCACAGATATTTGTTATTCAAATATCTAACAAGAACTTATTTTTGTGGAATTTATAGGATTTTATGGGATTTTATTAGAGTTAAAATGTTTAAGTTTCAAGTTCTAAAATATCCCAGCCAGATCTACTGGCGGTCGACCGGACGGTCGACTAGACCAGTGGTCGGTCGACTGGACCGGTCGACCGATGTGCACGAGGACGTGCACATGGCCAGCCTACAAGGCTGGTCGACCGGGCGATCGACCGACTGTAACTACCCATGTCTCGGATAGTGCCGGTCGACCAAGCGGTTGACCAACAGGCTGTGTGCCTTGTAGACTGTCGACCGGGCGGTCGACCGGCAGTACCTAGCGATCAAAAATTTGACCGTTGGCCGGTCGACTGGTCGGTCGACCGAAGGGTCATTTCTGACCTTTCAGGCTGTCAACGACTATATTTTTCCCAACCCTATATAAAGGGTTTTGGGGGCTGTTTTCTATAAGATTTTGAGAGAGTTTTTCTTTCCATCTTACACGTATTTTGCAGCAAGATTTTAAGGAGTTTGTGTGCTTAAAAGTTTTATCTTTTATTTTCTTTCAAGGGTTGGAAAAATCAAAGAAAAAGAGAGTCTTTGGGAAATTGTTTTGATCTTCATTTCTATTTCATTCTAGCATTTTTCCCAAGTATTTTCTTTGTGATTTTGTTTTCCAAACACCTTGTTTTCTCACACTTGAGCTATCATCTCTATCCTATATATAGGATTTTGTTTTTGTAGGAAATATTGTTTGTGGTCTATTGTGATCACCAAGAGTTGTTTGTGGTCTATTGTGATCACCAAGTTGTAATCTTTCCTTTGCTTTGAGTTTGTGTTCATCCCTCTAGTGTAGAGGTGATTGTGGTTTAGCTTAGTGCCTTATTCCTCTTGTGTAGAGGTGATTATTGTTTGGCTTTATGCCTTATCCCTCTTGTGTATAAGTGATTGTTGTTTAGCTTTATGCCTTGTCCCTCTTGTGTAGAGATGATTGTGGTTTGGCTTTGTGCCTTGTCCCTCTTGTGTAGAGGTGGTTGTATTTGAGAGTGGAGTAGTGTACTCCAAGTGTTGTGTTGTAATTCCTTGGTAAGGTTTCCTTTGTGGGAGGTCATGTGTGAACGTAGTGGAAATCCTTCTGTGTGAAGGCAGGGACGTAAAGCAGCAGCTCGAACCTCGAAACATATCTCGATGTTTGTGTTTGATCCATTATCTCTAAACTCTATCTCTCTTATATCTTGCATTGCTTTGTATTGTTCATAGTACTTACATCCTTGGTATTGTTTGTGTGCCCATACTTGTGTTGAATCAAGAGAGCTTCATATAGCACCTCAACTCTTATTTAGAGAAATCTAGAGGAGATAGTCTAGAGCCCCTCACCGAGAATTCGGCTACACTCTTTGGTTACACATAGTGTGTTACAATTAGTTTTTAATTCTGTATCATTTGTCATTAGATTAGCTAGTACACCTATTCACCCTCCCTCTAGGCGTATTTCAACAAGATATAGGGGCTAAAGGTCTTAGTGAAGGCATATTGGGAATGAGTGGAGAAAGCTGATCCATGTGCCCGATCTGACGTAATTCTCTTTTGGTTCATGTAGCCTATCCCAAATACTTGGGACAAATGGCTTAGTTGTTGTTGTTTGGGTTTTCATAACTAATAGTTATAAATTTATATTTTATTATTGGTGATTATTAGTAGTAGATGTTATTACTATTATTTCGTTATGATTATGATTATTATTTATTATTATCATTGTTTTTTACTAATATTGTTTTTGTCGTTGTTATTAATATAATAATTATTATTTACTATTATCATTTTTTTATTTTAATTATTATTTACATGTAATCTTTATGGATTATTATTACTATTATTAGTATTGTTACTGTTATTATTATTTTGTTGTTGTTCCTCTTACTAATATTTCATGTTCTTTCCCTTGGCCCATGAATCCTAGACCCAAACCCAAAAATCAATGAGAAACCAAATTAAAAATTGAATTCCTCTTAATTTCTTATGTCTTTAAATTCATGAATACATAAAAATAAAAGATAATTATTTTTAAAATTCGTTCAAAATTCTTCCTTGTCCTAAAATACCCCAAAATCAAGTTCAAACTAATAGATAAACATTCAAATTTATGCCCATATCTAAATTCTAATTAAAATCAATTTAAACTTAACCTGAACACTAGAAAAATATGATAAAACTCATCTTATATGGTCATCTATAAATAAATCCAAAATTAATCTATGAAAAAATAAATAATTTACTCTAGGAGGAGGAGAAGGCCATTACCTATCAGACTTTGGAGTTCAATCGTCACAAGGCAAGTACCTAGTGTCCCCTTCTTTTTCTTGAATCTTAATCTAATAGAAATCATGCCTAAGAATCTCCATGGTTTTTTCCATCCGTAATCTTTTCTGAATTATGATTGTATGAGAAAATTGTTTATTTTGCTTGAAGTTATCCTCAGTTTGTAATTTTTTAGGAGATACTTTTGTATTGTTCGTATATGATAGTATGACTAATACTTTCAGATATTATCATTCTTCTTTCTATTAGCCCAAAGGCCCTTCACTTTAGTTTTGATGATGACTAACTTATGAAGGTTAGTTTGCTAATAATCTTGTATTTAATAAGTTTCAGATATGTTTAGCTTCAACAAAAAGATTCAAAGTCTGTTTTGGAGCTAACACATGTGGATTTAAGAGCTCGAGCGTCAAGCTCGCATCTAGTACTCGGATAAAGTCAAGGTCATTTGGATCATATTTGGATCGAGTCATCTTGGAGATTTTGATCTACAAGAAGACTTCAGTTAGGTTTGTTTTAGTTTTTACTTCGATCTTGTGTAAGGATATTTAATCTTGATATGCTCAAATTCACACACACACACACAAATTCAAAAGTTTTGGTTTCTATTTAACCGTTTTGGATTTTCAAGAATACATTTACTGATTTTCATGAATAGATAGAATCAAAACAAGTTTTATATGGTTTAATATATATTGGATTTCATCCATATACATTTATGTTTCATATTGACTAAAAACTTATTTTGATGATTCTAGTTTCATGGTTTCAAGTTTTGTTCTTAACAAAACTTATTTTTAGATTTAATGTCAAAAACATAGACATATCATTTATATGTGCATTGGATTCTATCCATGCACAATATGCTTCATATGTGTTTCAAATATCATGTTTATGTATTTATACAAGTTTCAATAAAAACCGTATTTTTCTTTAGAAGTTTGGTTTTTGAAAAAAACCGTTTTTAGTTTAAAGCTTAATTTTCATGCCTCAAAAATAGTTCAAATAGTTTGTTATATGTGTTAATTTTTTGTCACACATATTTGTACTTCAAATATTTATATGAACTTAATTTTTTGAAATTTATCAAGTTTTATGGGATTTTATAGGATATTAAAAGACCAAATATTTCAACATATAACCCTAGTTTTTGGGTTGCTAACGGTCGACCGACGTGCACAGATGTGCAGAGGCTATAGCGGTCAACCGAGCGGTCGACCGTTCCAGAGAGTCTGCTCTCTGAAATTGGCCCCGGTCGATCGATCGGTCAACCAACCCAGAGAGGGAGCTCTCTGGTTTTTGCCTCAGTCGACCAAGTGGTCGACCGTTAGGCTTTTGCCTTGGGGCGGTAAACCGACTGGTCGACCGATATCCCTAATGGTCGAAAATCTGACTGTTGGCGGTCGAGAGGGGGTCGACCGACAGGTGATTTTTGACCTGTTCTGGACCCCAACAACTATATTTTCAGACCATATAAATATTGGTCCTTTGAGGCTAGTTTTAAAAAAGATTTTCAAGAGCAATTTTTCCCACCTTCTCAAGTGTTTTTAACAGAGTTTGTAAAAAAAGTTTTAGTGCTAAGACTCTTATCTTTATTTGTTTCAAAGTTTTTGAAAAATCAAAAGAAAATAAGTCTTTAAGAATTTAGTTTTGATCTTCATTTTCATATCTATTTAGAAGTTTTTCCTAAGGGTTTTCTTTGTTGTTTCTTTTTCAAAATACTTTTTCTTCTCACATATTGAGTTATCAACTCAATTCTATCTTTAGGATCTTTATACTGTGAAAAAATTGTTTGTGATCTTTCAAGATCACTAAGAGAGAGTTTGTGATTATTGGATCATTAAGTTTTATTTCTTTGCTTTGTGCTAGGCTTTGTGCCACCTCCTGTGTAGAGGTTTGTGTTGTAGAGAGGAGTTGTGTACTCTGACATTGAGTTGTAATTTCTCAGTGGAGGTTCCTGTGTGGAAGATCCTATAGTGGATAGTTGAAATCCTTCTGTATGAAGGCGGGGACGTAAAGCAGTGGCTCGAGCCGCGAAACATATCTTTGTGCTTCCGTTTGGATCTTTTTTCTCAACTCTCTCTTATATCTTGCATTGTTATTACTTGTTCATATTCATATACATACTAGATAATTCAGGCTCACTCTTGGTTACACATAGTGTGTTTACATATAAGTTTTAAATTCCGCATCATTTGCCCTATATTAGCTTGTATACCTATTCACCCCCCTCTCTAAGTGTACTTACACTTTCATGCAAGCATTTAGCCATGAATATACCAATAGAAGTTATGTGATGGGAAATACATTGTACTTTATTGTGACTTTAAATTTCTTGATGTTCAGTAACTATGTGTTCTAGGTAAGATTATTGTAGAGTTTATGCCTAATTTAATAACTGAGCCTGTATGATTCAATAATTTTATATTGAATTCTTAGTTATATGATTATATGTGGGATAATTACTGAATTAAAAACCACATATAAAAGTAACAAAATATTATAAATATGTCCCTAACTCAATTCTGGAAAAATTTTGTCCAGTCCATCCTATTCTAAAAATTCTGTTAAGTCCTAAATATTTTCTATTTAGTCCATGATTATCCTGAAAATTCTATTAAATCCTGAATAAATTTCTATTTAGTCCCTAACTATTCTGAAAATTCTGTTTGGTTCGAAAATAACTACTGTTTAGTCCCTGTAATTTCTAAAAACTGTTTCCAGACCTGAATAACTGCTGTTAAGTCTCTGTAATTCCTGAAAACTGTTCCTAGACCTGAAATATTATTGATTAGGCCCTGTAACTTCTGAATATTATTTCTAGTTCTAAAATATCACTGTTTAGCTCCCACAAGTTTTCTAAAAAAAAAGAAAAACGATTCGATCTAGTATGCTAAAATAGTTTAACTTTCATAAAATAGTCTAAGAACTTATGATAATTTATGTTTGCTCCATGTTGAGCCCTTTAATGAAACTTTAACAAACTTTAACTTAAAATCAAAATCTTAGCACTAATAGATGTCAAGTTTCTAAGTTTAAATTCGAAATTGGGTATGGATGAATTGAGAGACGTTACTATTTGATATTGATTTTCATGCATGCTATTGATATTACTTCCAGTTAATCACTTGTATAAGCCATGCTTGGACAAATAAGACATGACTGACATTGTTCACGTAGAGACACTATGATACATGAATTACAACTTGAACATTTTAGACATGAACACATGAATAAGAATATGAATAAGAACACAAAAGTTTAAATGACATGGATAAACGTTTGCATGAAACATGTACTTGAAATTATTTGGGAAAGTGGTACATAGTGATTATATAGGCTTAGCAAGGACATGGTGACATGGTTATTCTTGGCAATTAGTTCATGCAAGGATATTCATGTTTTATAATAAATTTGGTTATGAAAAAGATAAGACACGGGGCTAATATGAGGGAAATTGATAGTGAAAATTGAGGAAGTGTACCTTGAGTATCCTTAACTGTGTACAAGGTATGGTGGTTGTAGGCTGTCTAAAAATCACTAAAGACAAGTCATCAAAAAGAAGAGTCCAAACTCCGGACGCAGGGCTTATTATAGCCATCACTGCAGCACCAAGGCGCGAGGGTCGAAACCCGCGTCTCAGCATCACAGCAGCACCAAGGCGCGAGGGTCGAAACCCGCGTCTCAGTTATAACTGCCCTCGTTATTGGGTCAATTACCGCCCACATAATGAGAAAGTTGACCCCATTATGGAGCGTTTTTAGGGGGCACGTTCACCCCTGAAACCTCTATAAATATCCCCGTTTGCTATGGAGAAGGGGTCGGTTGATCAGATAATCCTTGGAGAAGAATTTCGCTTGTGAGCTATAGAAGCCCCGAGACTTCCACCGAAAAGAAAGAGAGTTCAACTCTTCAAGCAACTTGCTGCGTACAAGTCAATCTTTACCTACAATCTCTTTGAGATTCCTGGTCGACAGGAGCTGTGCTACTCAGTCTGCCATCCAAAGAGAGGATTCCCAAGAAGTCTGGACGTTCACCCGGTCAACGGAAAATAAGATTCACTTTCCACCGCCACATCAAGAACCCAGCATTAAACAAAGGGGAGATTCAAGTCTAAACATCTCCCCTCCCTTGTAGTAGGAGTGTTAATCCGCTGTAATCTTTCATTTGATTCAAGAAAATTTTACAAGGAAACGTCTCCTACCAAACAAGAGATGGCGACTCCGCTGGGGACTACTTTCTCTACTGACGAGCAAGTTGTGGCGCAATGTGACGTCACCTGTATTGGAAAAACGATCGAATCACTTGTCGTAGAATTCGACCAGGCGAAGTATGAAGAGTTCCTCTCTTCTGGCTCCAAGAGCCCAAAGGCAAGGGTCTACCGAAAAGTCTCTTCGGGGACTTGCTCTCAAGTTCGCTCCGAGATTCTCCCAGACACGACTGGTGAGAAGGATTTAGTAGCTAATCGCATCATGCGTAACGCCCGTGCCAACGCCTCTCAGGAGGCCCGCATGGTTAACGTCCCTGACGTTCAACCTGTTCATCCCCCTCAGCGCCAGGTTACCGGGGGTTCCCTTCAACCAACACGACGTAACCGGAACGCTGAGCGGCGATAGAGGCGGCGTGCGTGTCAACTACAAGTTGGAACAACTGTTTGTCCAACAGAGATAGGACGCGAAGTTCAGATCGGCGTCTCTTCTGTACCGTATCAGACACGTGAAGTCCGCGTTTGGCAACCTAAATGTGAGATTCACCAAGCTTGCATTTCTGAAGCACCGCTTCCCAAACGCCAATGCGAAGTTCGTGCTCTTTGTCAAAGACATGAGACGCGCGCCTCTATACGCGGGACCCAGCAGCCCTGCGTTTCTCAACCATCTTTGTCCAGATGCGATAATCGGCAACACGAGAGTCGCATCTCTTCTCAGCAGAGACGCCAGACTCGCGTTCCGGAGCCGAGACGCAAGAGCTGCGTTCATGAGCCCCGCGTCTCAGAACCCTGCGTCTCAGCTGTGCGAAGCAAGGAGAATGCTCGCAAGTTGAAAATCCCTCGACAATCCGAGGCTAATCTCTTCGATCCCCCTCCCGCGGATCTAAGGGATTATTTGACAAGGAAGAGAAGTGCTAGTCGGATCACTCCATCGTGTTGCTGCGAACGGCTTATCATAATGCTCTCTGAGTGCCGTTGCGGTTCACGTGCAAGCCAGCGGTCTAAATTTAGACAGCTGACTCTAACTCCCCGATCAGCTAAAAGAAATCGCTTCCACAGGAGGAGGACTTTCTCTGACACTGAATACCCTGAACTCACTGCAAACATGACAAACAGGAGTAGGGGAAAATAACCTGTGGTCAGCTCCGACGAGTCTGACACAGAACCGGAAGGAGTGTACCGACATACTCGCGCTCGGACTGGGGTAATTCCCTAGATCAATTACAGTGCCCTGGCTCGGGGCATTGAAGTAAATGACTCGCATTCCGCTATTGCAGAGTCACAGGCTTCGAACTCTTCCATAGAGAAGGATTCCTTTATATACATGACAAATACTCCTGAGGAGACAGCCAGGCGCTTGGAGCAGCAAGCCCAGGTCTAGAAGGAACAATTCGAGATGATTCGTGCTCAATAAGAATCTATCGATTCCCTCAAGTAGATGCTGGCACAATTGCTTGAAGACAAGAGGAAGTCAACCGATAAAGCCTCCTCTAAAAGTCTAAAGGCAAACGAAAAGAGGGAGAAAGCTCATCTTCTGTACATATTGAGGAGAAAGAGCAATCTACTTCTGGCTCGTCTAAATCCTCATCTCAGAAAAAAGACGACCGAGACCAGAGAAGGGTTCATTCTAAAAGAATGAATCAATTAGAGCAATGTCTTGAGGCTCTTACTAATCGGAAAGGCCTTTAAGAAGCAGGAGTGATCCAGCCATATCCGGCTGAGTGGGACCTTGTTCCATACCCTCTCAAGTTCAAAGCTCCGACCCTCCAAGCATTTGACGACAAAGGGCAACCGAACTTTATGAGGATCTCCCAGACGAGGTCGCAGAAGTCTGCCTGACCCAGACATCTTTTGAAAGACAAGTGTGGCAACTTTTCTTTGACGTTGCATCGAGAACAGGCCCGAAAGGATATATCATAGCAGGAGTAGGGGTAGTACTCGTTCCCAACAGAACTATGTGATTTCTCGAGTCATCTCATTAAGCGAGCCTTGTTCCAACAATGTAGCAGAGTACAATGCCTTTTGATTGGAATGCAACTCGTCGATGAGATTGGCGTTAAAAATCTCGAGGCATATGGTGACTCTAAACTTATCGTCAACCAAGTTCGTGGGGAGCACGAAGTCAGACATGAAGATCTAGTACCCTATTACTACGCAACTATCCACATGACTGGGAAGTTCATAAACTTTTACATCGACCATGTACCACGCAAGCAAAATGCGCATGCAGATGCACCGGCGTCTCTTGCTGCCTCTTTAGCCCTTCCAGCTGGAGTAGTAGAGAAAATACTTGTCCACTGCCATGACCTGTATTACCCAAGAGTCGCTTCTGAGGATTACCAGAAGTCAACAGGAGATTGTCAAGTCAAAGAAGCTCATGAGTCGTCAACCGGCCCAGAGCCTAGAGACTGGCGATTCCCTTACATTGATTATGTCTTATAAGGCATCCTGCCTGATGATACCAAAGAAGCGACTGTCATTAGAAGGAAAGCCCCCAAATTCTATTATAATGTAATCACACGAATATTGTATCGTCGATCGCATGACGGGATCTTGTTTCGCTGCCTATAACAAAAAGAGGCACAGGAGGTATTGAAAGAAGCCCATGACGGCATGGTGGAGCCCATCAACCTGGCCCAAAACTTGGGAATCGACTCAAAGGTTGGGATATTATTGGCCTAAGATGATCACTGACGCTATCAATTATGCCAAAAGATGTCACGCCTGCCAAGTGCATGGTGATTTTATCCATCAAGCACCAGGATACCTCCACTCTACAACTTCTACCTGGCCATTTGAGATGTGGGGCATGGATGTAGTTGGCCCTATCAGCCCACCATCATCAAAAGGACATCGGTTCATTTTAGCCATAACCGATTATTTCTCTAAATGGGCTGAGGAAATTCCGTTGAAGGAGGTAAAGTCATCTGATGTGATCAAATTCGTTAAACATCACGTCATCTACCGCTTTGGTGTACCTCGGCGAATCGTCCATGACAATGGACCCCAGTTCGTCAGTCAGGCTTTCCAGAGGTTCTGCACTAAGTTCAGAATCCAGAGTGTGTCCTCAACGGCATACTACCCCACCGCTAATGGTCTCGCAGAAGCTTTCAACAAGACCATTGGCAAGCTTCTCAAGAAATTCGTCTCGAAAAGTCAGCGTGACTGGGACGACAAGTTAGGTGAATACTTATGGGCCTATCGCACAACTGTTCGAACCCCAACTAAAGCTACGCCATTTTCTTTGGTATATGGGTGTGAAGCCGTGCTTTCCCTAGAAATCCAAATTTCATCTCTACGCGTCGCCTTGACAGCAGAGATGACAAAGGAGGAGAAGCATCGACTGCGACTCCAAGAATTGGAAGCCTTAGATGATAAATGTCTGCAGGCCCAACAACAGATCGAGCTCTACCAAGCCCGGATTACTAGAGCCTTCAACAAGAAAGTTAAGGCGCGAACTTTCAAGAAAGGTGACCTTGTCTTAACCGACAGAAGACCTATGGTGATGACACATAAGACAAAAGGAAAATTTCAGCCCAAATGGGAAGGACCATTTGTAGTAGAGTCAGTCTACTCAAATGGAGCATATCTCCTCATAACTTCAAACGGTGATACACTCATGATGCCGATCAACGGCAGGTTTTTTAAGAAGTACTATCCTTAATAATACTTTTCCTCTGATCAAGTTAATATTACACCTCTGATCAAAGCTCCAGATCCAAGAAAAGCTTCTTTCCTTTACTAGGTCACATCATGATAGACCAGTGACAAGCTAATTGGGCACTGACTGCACCGTGATGTATGATGTACCTGTTAAGAAAGCAACAAAAGGCGAAACTTGGGTTTTAGTGTTTCTACCTTCATTAACGTCCGACGCCTCTGGCGGCTAAGGACAGAGGAAAATGTTGGCTTCTAAGCCCAACATAAGTCTTCGACAACTCATCATGCTGAGGGAAATAGCATGGCTAGCCCAACTCAAACAGTAGTTGGTAAAGGCACACCAATTCCGTTGATAACTGAGGGTTTGCTAAAAATCCTAAGTGAACTTGGCCCACTCCCTCCTCCAAAATCTCTTACCAATTCTCATACACAGAATGGTAGGTCCATGAAATACAGTCACTGCTACGTTAACATTAAACCTCTGGCAATGAAAAATCTCAATACTCCCTAGTAAGTGCAAATCTTACTTGTCTCAGCTCTAGATGGAGTAGCGAGTCGTCAAATTTGTCAAGTTAACACTACACCTCTGACACTTCAAACATCACTTGTCAACTCTCATCAATAGAATGGTAAGTCTTCAAAATTGCTTATATCGCAAATCAATCACTGTTAAGTTTAACATTACACCTCTGACATTTTAAATTCTACTTGTCACTTCTCATCAGTAGAATGGCAGGTCCTCAAATTGCTCCTATCTCGAGCCAATTTTGTCAAGTTAATACCACACCTCTGACAAATTACTGTTAAGTTTCACATTACACTTCTAAGAGTGATTAAATTGCTGCCAAGTTCAATACTAAACCTCTGACAGTCACTTTCCCTCAGACTTCCGTATCGAAGCTGAAATGAGCGATGCTAAGTTTAATATTACACCTCTAGCATCCAGGTCATTGCTAAGTTTAACAATACACCTATGGCCATGACTTTCCTCGGACTTCCTTGTCAAAGTCGAGGTGACCAATGCCAAGTTCAAAATTATACCTCTAGCATTACCGTCATTGCCAAGTTAAACATTACACCTATGACAGTGACACTTTCAGTTTTCCCAAATGAAGCTGGAACACTCTTGAGTTAAGTTAATATCACACCTCTGGCTCACACCCTTATCGAGTTAACATCATACTTCTGACAAGACTATATTCAACCCGTTAAGTTAATATCACACCTCTAACGGAAAAAGTCCTCCTAGATTCCCCGTGAGTGTAGTCTCACTTGTTATTCTCGTCAACAGAATAACAAGTCCACTTAAAAACATTGTTAGGTTAACATTACACTGTTAACAGTGTTTTCATTAAATCTCCAACTGAGTCTTAGTCAAGTTAACACCGAACCTCTGATGAAAACTCATCCTCCCTGGGGTACAAATTCCACCTGTCATTCTCATTTATAGATTGGCAGGTCCACAAGAATTATCTTATTTCTGTCAAGTTAATATTACACCTCTGACAACATTATTGAGTTCCTGAAATAGGATCTTTCTACAAAATTTGACTCGTTAAGATTATTATTGTAGACTGTCTAAAAATCATTTAAGACAAATTCGTCAAAAGCAGAGTCCCAAACTCCAGACGCAGGGCTAGTCTCAGCCAACACAGCCGTACCAAGGCGCGAAAGTCGAAACCCGCATCTCAGGCAGCACCAAGGCGCGAGGGTCGAAACCCGCGTCTCAGGCAGCACCAAGGCGCGAGGGTCGACACCCGCGTCTCAGCCGCACCAAGGCGCGAGGGTCGAAACCCGCGTCTCAGCCGCACCAAGGCGCGAGGGTCGAAACCCGCGTCTCAGCCAACACTGCAGCACCAAGGCGCGAGGATCGAAACCCGTGTCTCAGTTGTAACCGTCCCGGTTATGGGGCTAATCACGGCCCACATAATGGGGAAAGTTAGCCCCCATTATGGAGTGTTTTTAGGAGGCACGTACGCCCCTGAAACCTCTATAAATAGCCCCGTCGCTATGAAGAAGGGGTCGGATTTTTTTTGGAGAAAAGAGCTCTCAGAAAAAAGAGAGAGAGTTCAACCCTTCAGAGAACTTACTGTGTTCAAGTTAGCCTTTGCCGACAATCTCTTTGAGAGTTTTGGTCGACAGAGCTGTGTTACTCCGTCAACCACCCGAAGAGAAGAGCCCCGGAAGATCTCAACGTTCACCCGGTCAACGGAGAACAAGATTCACTCTCCACCGCCACTTGAAGAACCCAGCCTTAAACAAAGGGAGGATTCAAGACTCAACATCCTCCCTCCCTTATAATCGGAATACTGATCCGTTGTAATCTGCTATGTACGCGCTGGAAAAAAGGGAAAGAAGTCTTTACTGTAAAATTTTCCTTGAATCAGATGAAAAATTACAACAAAACTGCTTTTCCTTCCAGTTACAAGGGAGGGAGGATGTTGAGTCTTGAATCCTCCCTTTGTTTAATGTTGGGTTCTTCGTGAGGCGGTGGAGAGTGAATCTTGTTCTCCGTTGACCGGATGACCGTCGGGATCGTCAGGGAATCTTCTCTTGGCTGGTAGAGGGAGTAGCACAGCTCTGTCTACCAAAACTCTCAAAGAGAAGATAGGAAAAGAGCAGCTTGTACGCAGCAAGCTTGACGAAGAGTTGAGCTCTCTCCTGTCTCGGTCTGTCTCTCTCTGTGATTTTCTGATGCCAGATGTCTTTCTGATCGCCTTGTGTCTATTCCCTCCCTTCTCTGATTGCCAGACCTCATAGCAAACGAGGCTATTTATAGAGGTCCTAGGGGGTGAACGTGCCCCCTAAAAATGCTCCACGATGAGGGGCCAACTTCCCCACTTCCCCGCTATGTGGGCGGTGACTGGCCCAATAACCAGGGCGGTTTAAACCGAGGCGCGAGACACGGGTGCCGAGTCCACGCGTCTTGAGGTTGAGACGCGGGTGTCGAGCCCACGCGCCTTGAGGTTGAGACGCGGGTGTCGAGTCCACGCGCCTTGATGTTGAGACGCGGGTGTCGAGCCCACGCGCCTTGATGTTGAGACGCGGGTGTCGAGCCCACGCGCCTTGATGGTGAGACGCGGGTGTCGAGCCCACGCGCCTTGATGCTGAGACGCGGGTGTCGAGCCCACGCGCCTTGATGGTGAGACGCGCCTTGATACTGAGACGCGGGTGTCGAGCCCACGCGCCTTGATGCTGAGACGCGGGTGTTGGACCCTCGCGCCTTGGTGCTGAGCCTTCGCGTCTAGAACTTGAAACTCTGCTTTTTAATGGCTTGTCTTTTAGTGATTTTTAGACAGCCTACAGAATCCCCTCCAAAGTTTCGATATTCCGCAGTTAAATGGGACGGATTTCGAAATACTTTGGATTTTAGCTGAATTCACCTCTATGACTGGACTGTTAAGCTCCAGTTTGATCTTATCTGGAGTTGGTCTTCTTGAGTGTACTGTTGAACTCTTTGAGGCCACCAGAGTTGATCATGTTGAGTGTCTAGATACACAGTCTAAACCTCCCCGATTGCTTTTAGTCTTCATGGACGCGCTTTAAGCCAGGAGTAGATGATCGTCTGCTTGTGCCAGTGTACTCTTGAACTGATTTGCAGAAGCAAGGACTGAACGCCAGTTCTTTTTGAAGAGCAGAGATAGTACTGCTTTACAGACGCGGGTTTCATGGGGTGCGTCTTTTGGAAATGAAAAATGCGACTGATCTTCCATAAAGCAGACGCGATGTTCAGCCGGGCTGGAAAGACGCGAACCTTCTTAGAGAGACGCGACTTTTTGAATGCATTTATGGCAGTGATGACGGGGCATGTCCATCGAAGAGACGCGAACCGTCGGGTGCGAATCCGTGCCATGTCATGATTGCACTGCCAGTTGGCCTGGGGAACCGACGGGATTTCACCTTTTGGCGCGCGGATTTCCCGGTTCATTAAATGATCTGTTCCACGTGTCAAGCGATGACTCGCTGCAGAGTCATGGCGCCATGATCTTCGCGAATCATCAAAATGATTTCTTCCACGTGTCAAGCGATGACTCGCTGCAGAACTATCGAGCCACGCGCGGCGTATCTTCGCGAATCCTTGTGCCTATAAATGGCAACAGTCAGAGAGATACCTCTTCTTCTCCGAGCGCATTTGTTTAGAGTTTTTAAGAAAAGAGTTCTTCTTTCTCTGTTCATCTTCATTACTGGATTCTTAATCACCAATGGAACCCAAGATCAAGCCACCGCATCCTCTTCAAGAGCGACCGTCGCCGAGGCCCAGAGGGGCGGTTCCTCCGCGCAGGCAGTCTCTTTCCCAGGTATAACGCCGTTTAGGCTTGAACTTCACCATTAATGGGAGTTCATGGAACCCTAAAAAGATATCTTTTGGAGGGGAACCATTAACACAGAAAACAAACCGTGTTTGATTCTCAGACGCGGTCTCAGACGCGGTCTTTGAGTTGATAACCAAGGCGCGGGTTTGATGACCCGGTGCCAGCGAGTCCTGCATTTCGGATCTTCACTTAGAATATTTCTAATTGTGAAGGGTCCGGACGCGGACTTGAAGATTTTTCATCAGGTGCAGTTTTTTGATGAATCTTGCACCTGAGCCAAGTACTTGGAGATTTTTCATAAGTCTTGGTTTGCAAAACGCAGATTTGATCCGCGGGTCTCACGCCTGGATGCGTATTTGCAGGTCTGGACGCGGATTTGATAATTCCTGCGTCCAGTATTTCTTCTGCGTCTGGACGCAGATTCGCAGGTCTGGACGCGGATTTGATAATTCCTGCGTCCAGTATTTCTTCTGCGTCTGGACGCAGATTCGCAGGTCTGGACGCGGACTTGATATTTCATGCGTCCAGTATCTCTTCTGCGTGGACTATAGACACTTAGCATTTTTGATAAGGTGTCTGATTAAGTGTCCTTTTCTTTTGCAGTACCACACCCTTCTGCCCCACTCGCCAAGAAGCGCCACTTTGGACATGTAGGTGGTGCTTACGTGATCTGGCCTTTGTGCTACGAAGGACAGTACCTGTGACTGCTGACAAGTCACAGGAGCGCCAGAAAAGGCTCTCCAATGTTGATATGACAACCCTTAGGGTGCTTATGACCGATGCAGCATTCACAACGGATGATCGCGTCAAGCTGGAGAAGCCTGCCTTCTTCTTCGGAGATCGTATCGGCGATGGCGGCTATTCCATGTATGAGGTAAATTATAGATGGCTCCGTCAGATAGGGGATAGAAGATTCTTTCTTCCAGATATGGAGAGGATGTTCCCGCTGTCTTATCTCCAGCACATGTCCGTCCCTCGGAAGATGACATAGGACGTTTCCCGCTACGTCTCTGAGATTATCCTTGGTGACTTGGGCTCCCAGAAGGTATACCGCCATGATGGACATGATAGGGCGGTTCTCGGCCTGTTCCCCGGGTCACGCAAGTCTGAGCTCCCAGTTGGAGAGATACCAAAACTCGGCCACTACCTTCCTCAACGCGTTTATGAAAGCGGAGGGTGTTTTTTCGGTTGAGTTCCGTGCGCCCGGGGGGGTTCATTCCACCGAGAAGTATTGGTGGTGCAGGATGGTGAGCTTCGTCCTTACCGATCTTGGAGATCTGCTAGAGCACGTGGGATTGTACCCAGCAGTCAGGGCCGTGCAGTATGGCATCCGCCGAGTTCTCAGAACTTTTTCGAGGTCCTGGAGCGTTACAATTCTTTGACGGGGACATTCTTCACCCCAGTCGAGAGAGATGGGCCTGCACTGCACGAGTTGCATGAGGTCTCTGGGCTGGCAACAGGGGATTCTCCCTATGAGGAATATGTCCCAACCACTGAGGAGCTCAACCTTATGAAGAAAGGGTCTCCTCAAATGTACGAGACTTATTGGGAAGTGCTATGTCATTTCCCATATTTGCGGCCAGATGACCACTGGGAGGTCAGGAGGAATCAAGCAGC